>VYXC01006376.1:56157-77624 GCA_013397175.1 Platysteira castanea
CAGCCCCACTCCCCGCTCCTCTGCTGCTCTCTCCCCGCCTGCCCCCGCTCCGGCTGGCACGCAAAGGGCAGTTCCAAACAAACTGCTGATGAGTTTCCCCGATGAGGGCTCAGGCAGCCCATATGCTGGAGCAGAGATAAGGAATTAACAGCGAGGATTAATGCGAAGGACTGCCGTAAATTGATGGTGCTAATTCTCAGCAGCTGACAAACAACGGGGGCAATCTTTCCATCGGCTCCGGGCACTGCGGTGGGGAGGCTCCCCGGGGCTTGTCTGGGAGCTGTCCCCAGATGGGGACGGATTTTGGCTGTCCTAAATGTTCTGTGAAGAGCAGAAGGACCCTCTGTGGGGTCCTCCACGTGCAAAAACAAAACTCCCCTTCATGGCAGCATTGCCTCTCCCGCTCAGCACTCTGCCCTCAGGTCAGGCAAGCAGCCCAAAATTTTAGGGAGCCTCAAAAGCAGGTTCAAGCATACAAGGCATGGTCAGGGACCCGGGAATACCGACCCTCTGGAGGCTGGCAGTCAGTGGAGAGGGAAGGAGCTGCATTAGAACAGCGTGAACTCAAGAAGGGAGATGGTTTTGCTCTTAAGTACCACTAAAGGTCCTGATTTTTGAAGTGTATTCCTGGAATTTCTCAGCCATATTGCAGATAGGAAACATCGGCTTGCTTGCTGAAAAATCTCCTGAGAGCCAATCCAGCCTTNTCCCCGCACATCCCGGCCCCACTTCCCGCTGCTCTCCCTCCGCCTGCCCCCGCTTCGGCTGGCACGCAAAGGGCAATTCCAAACAAACTGCTGATGAGTTTCCCCGATGAGGGCTCGGGCAGCCCATATGCTGGAGCGGAGATAAGGAATTAACAGGGAGGATTAACGCGAAGGACTGCCGTAAATTGATGGTGCTAATTCTCAGCAGCTGACAAACAACGGGGGCAATCTTTCCATCGGCTCCGGGCACTGCGGTGGGGAGGCTCCCCGGGGCTTGTCTGGGAGCTGTCCCCAGATGGGGACGGATTTTGGCTGTCCTAAATGTTCTGTGAAGAGCAGAAGGACCCTCTGTGGGGTCCTCCACGTGCAAAAACAAAACTCCCCTTCATGGCAGCATTGCCTCTCCCGCTCAGCACTCTGCCCTCAGGTCAGGCAAGCAGCCCAAAATTTTAGGGAGCCTCAAAAGCAGGTTCAAGCATACAAGGCATGGTCAGGGACCCGGGAATACCGACCCTCTGGAGGCTGGCAGTCAGTGGAGAGGGAAGGAGCTGCATTAGAACAACGTGAACCCAAGAAGGGACATGGTTTTGCTCTTAAGTACCACTAAAGGTCCTGATTTTTGAAGTGTATTCCTGGAATTTCTCAGCCATATTGCAGATAGGAAACATCGGCTTGCTTGCTGAAAAATCTCCTGAGAGCCAATCCAGCCTTTTGTGGGAATCTTCCACCAAAAAGTCCTTTTCTCTGGAGACTTTTGGTCTTTTCAATCAAACCACACCCCCTCTGCCCCACCAGATCAGAGGTAAAAAGCTACAACTCTTTTTACCACTCAGAGGTAAAAAGGTGAGCAGGTCCCCACTTTTCATGGTGGGAGCAGCAAGATTTCCATCCTCTGCAATCCCCACCTCAGCACTCACTGAATCTTCCTCGCAGCTCCAGAGAGGAAGCTGGGCAGACAGGAAAAACTGCTGGAAACTTTAAAATAATAAACAAAGAATATCCTTGAAACTGCCTTTGGGGACCATAAGAGAAACAGACGAGTCACGAGTGCAGCGTTCCAATTGCTTTGAAGATCACCTTTAATGGGCTAATTCCCAGTATGTGCGGCAGAATCTGCACACCTTCCCAGGTGTTTTCAACAGAAGCCTGCAAATTAGCAATGGAAATGACTCCAGGCAAGCTAAATCCTGCTTTTTTTCATTCCTGCAGGAAGATGCAGTGGCTGCAGAAGGAGGAATCGGTGAGTGTGGAGCAGGGTGCCAGCCGGTGTCCCGCACAGGGAGCGCGGGTGCCAGAGCCAGGATCGCTCCCCTGATGTCCCCAGCTCCGAGTGACCGCAGCCAGAGGGGCCGGCTCCCCCCGGGCTGCCTGACCTCCGTGCTGGGAACGTCCTCACCCTGCACACAGCCCCATCCCGGCGCTGCTGCCGGGGCTGGGAAAGCCCTCCCTGCCCAGGCAGAGCTGCGGGGCTCTGCACGCTGCCCTCACACCCTGCCCCGCAGACACAGAGCCCTCTGCCTCCAGCAGCACCTCGTGGCACGGGCTCCAACCCGGCCTGGTTCTGCCTGCAGGACATGGCAAAACTTCCCACAAGCCTGATTTGGCTCCCTGGTTATCCCCAAAGCAGCAGAACACACGGCTAAAGGTGTTTCCTTCTCCATGATCATGGAAAGGTTTGGGTTGGAAGGGACCTTGAAGCCCACCCAGTGCCACCCCTGCCATGGCAGGCACACCTCCCACTGTCCCAAGTTGCTTCCAGCCCCATCCAGCCTGGCCTTGGGCACTGCCAGGGTGATTCAGGCTGGAGAATCTCCAAATGCTGCTTTCATAAATTATCGTGTAGAAAATAACAGCAAAAAGAGAAACAGAGTGAGGAAACAAAAGAAGCAGGAGAGTGATGGAATGGGAGAAGAGAATTCTCTCTCCAGTGACCTGCAGATGAGCCAGCCCTGAAGTCTTTAGGCTTCACCCAAAAAATCCCATCTAACCATCACACACTATCTGCCCTCCTGCTCCTCGCTCTAAAGAGTTTTGTATTAGAGATCCCGGTGATTTCAGCAAGATTGCTCTCCTGATGAAAACCAGACACTTCATTTATTCCAGAACCGGGCTTTGGGGGATAAATTCTCAAATAATGAATCTCTTGGCACAGCCCTGACACAGCAACACTGCTGCAAGCCCCAGACCAAAGCTGCGGCTGGAGCAGGGGTAGGATATTTCCTCCCCTCTCCACCTGGGAGCAGGGAGCTCATTTTTATGCACTTTTCAAGGCACAGAGCAGAGTGTTGGTGTGAAAATCCCATCTGAGCACTATCAATCTGTTCCCACGCAGTCGCTGCCATCACACAGATTTCTAAATGACAGCACAACAAGGTCAGGGGGGGAAGAAACCCCCGACTGCCTCCTCTAATTGAGCATTAGGTTGACGAGCAAACACTGCCACCAGTGGGAGAAAAACCTGCCCACGCCTGCCTGGCTGTGCCTGCCCTGCACTGACCTTCAGAGCACACAGAATTTCCAATAAATTAACGGGATAATTCTTGGGAAATATGGAGGAGACTGACACAGAGTGATTTCAGAGGGCCACTTTTCATAAGTCGTTGCCCAAGTGCAGCGTATTTAAAACCCCTGAACATCCCAGCCATTAGCAGATGCCTCCACAGACTAAAGCCCAGCTGATCCCCTTCAGCACAAAGAGCCCACTCGTTTCCAAACAATTTGACTGCACTGGATTCAAGTGCCAGTCTCTGATTTTAGCTGCTCAGACCCTGGCCCCAGGCAGCGCCGGCCATCCTCAGTGGGGCAGGAGGCCAGCCTGCCTTGGATATTGTCTCCAGCCTTGGAGGAGCGGGTCTGAAGAGGCTTTTTGGGGATGAAAAGTTGCCAGTGCTGCTGTGGGTCTGATTCCTGCCATGGGCTGAGGACAGAGCAGGAGCAGCTGGACACACCCGAACCCCTCTGACTGAAGGGGGGCTCTCCCTCGCCAGGCCCTGCTGCAGGCTCACAGCTGGCACCCCTCTTCCCTGCCTGGACTGGGGCTCTGCTGAGATCTTGGCCTCTGGTTCCTCCTGCCCACCTGAGCCATAAATCCCAGAGTCCCAGAAGGATTTGGGTTGGAAGGAACCTTAAAGCCCACCCAGTGCCACCCCCTGCCAAGGGCAGGGACACCTCCCACTATTCCAGGCTGTTCCAAGCCCTGTCCAGCCTGGCCTTGGGCACTGCCAGGGCAGGCACGTGACACTCGGAGTGACCAAGCCAGGTGCTTTGGCTGGCATGAGCTGGTGCAGGGCAGTCCGGGCGGGGTGAGGCACATCTGCTGGGAGCAGAGGGGTTGAACCCAACACTGAGGGCTCATCCAGGAGCTGGGCCGAGCTCAGGGAGGAACATCCCTGTTCCCTGGCAGCAGCACAGCCCCGGCACGGCCCCCGCCGGGCTGTCTGTGCCCGCAGGGAGCCGCTGCCCGTGTGGGGCCGGGGCACTCGCACACTTACGTCTGATGAACTCCGGGAGGGAGAGGCTCTCCGTGTGCTCGGACCTCGGCCTGAGCTGGCTCAGCATGTTCTCCCTCTTCTTGCTGCCACTGTCCTTCCCTCTCACCACCTGGGGACACAGCAGAGGCTGTCACTGCGCACATCACGCCAGAGCTTCCCCTGCCCTCGCCTTTTCTCTCCCGAACCACGGCACACAGCAGCCCGCGATGTTTCTGGCCTTGGCCACCCCTGTCCGTGTGTGGCTGCTGCTCCCTGCCCCCACCGCCGGGTTTCCAATGGGGCTGAGAGCATCCACACTCCTATCCCTGCTGCAGGGGGGTTTTCCCACCTTTCCTGACAGCATGGATCACACCTCATCAATACCGAGCTGCGCCATTCCCCAGGCACAGCACGGCGTGTGCTCAGACTCGGGAGCTGCAAACCTCTGCAGGGACAGCTGGATACCCCGAGGGGGATGGTGTCCTGCCCCAGAGGTGCCTGTGCTCTGTGTGTGGGGACAGGCACGGGCACCCAGGAGGGAAACACCGGCACAGCTTGGGGCACCGGTTGGGATGGACAATGGGCACCTCCCTGTGTCTCTGGGCAGGAAAGAGGCAGCAATTGTGAGAGGAAAATGCATCCAGGCAAGCAGGGGGGCTTTTGTCCCCTCCTAAGCCAAGAGGCTGGCCAGGGCAGTGGTGGGTCCCCAGCCCTGGAGGGCTCGGAACACGGAGGGTCCATTGCCCCCTCACTCGGCCGAGTGTCCGACATCCCACGGCATCGGGCAGCCAAAGGAGCAGGGGATTTCTGGGCTGGGCTTCAGACCCCCTGCTCTGCAGGGTTTTGGGGGAAGCACAGGAGCAGAGGGCATTAATTAGAGGAGCTGTGGGGCTGTGGCTGTGGGATGGCAGGCAGGGGTCAGGGGAAACCACGCAAGGAGTGTTTACAGCCGGAGCCAAGAGCCCCGGCTCTGCCTCCCGCCTCAGCTCAGCAGCTCTGCTGCAGCTCCTGGCACCAGTCTGGGCTGGACAAATGAGTTCATTCAACAGCAATTAGAGACTTGTAATGGACAGAGAGAAACGGGCAGCTCTGGGGCTAAAATCACCTCCTGTGCTCTGAAACCGAGAGTGGTCATTAAACCGCGGCGAGGTCACGGTGTCTGTGCTGCGGGTGCCACGTGCCCTTCCTCAGGGCAGAAGCAATGAAACTCCTTTCCTGTTTTTTATGGCTGGAGATCAGGCTTTCATGCATTTTTCAAACGCAAAGATAAAATCCGGCTCCCTTTCACTTTTCAATTGCGTTACAGGGGCTCTTCTCTCTGCTCTGAAGCTGCAGCGCTTTCCAAAAATACATTCAAGCTGTTCCTGACTGTGGCTTCCTCAGCTTCCAGCTGTTTGTACTTCTGAGAGTCAACAGCCTGCACGTCCAGACAAAACCCAACTGCCTCCAAATTCCCCGGTCTGGGATGTCCCTGGGTGTGACCCTTGCAAGGGACGTTTCCATGCTGGCTCGGGAGCAGCAGCTGCCTGCACAGGGAGCAAAGCCCTCATGGAGAGGCAAAATTCCTCTCCCCGTGCTGCCTTGGCCCTGGTATATTTTTTTGCTGCCTAAAAGGATCAGGAAATCCATTCCTCTGGGATGAAGGAGAGCCAGGGCAGAAGGAAAAGCAGGAATCCTGCCTGCTTGCTGCGGATGGTGCTGGAATGGAGCTGGAATGGTGCTGGCTGCACCACCAGCGATGCCCAAGCTCTGAGCAGGACGCTGTGCTCCTGCCACGGGGCATTCTGGCACTCTCACAGCAGGAATTTGTCAAGCTGGAGCTGGAAGGTGCAGTAACACGGGCTGGCTGCTCAGCCCTGCCCCAGCACTGTGCCAAGGAGAAACAAACTAAGCTTGCAAAATGCCCCCACACTCGGAGTTTCCTGGATGATTCCTTAAAGGACTCAGTTTCTTGGTGCCACTCGTTGCATCCCAGGTTTTTGCAATGAGATTTTATCTGCATGGAAGATTTTGCCCAGAGCAGCTGTGGCTGCCCCTGGATCCCTGGCAGTGCCCAAGGCCAGGCTGGATGGGGCTTGGAGCAGCCTGGGACAGTGGGAGGTGGCACTGGAGGGGCTTTAAGGTCCCTGCAACTCAACCCACCCCGTGATTCCATGAGTCCACTGACACCACTCCCAGCCTTGCGGGGGATGGAGGAGGCAGACAGGCTTTTGGGGAAGGAGAATGAAGCTCCCACACACTGTCCTTCAGGAAGAGATCCCCGACCTGGCCTTGGCCTGGGGAAACCCCCATCTCCCTGCACTGACAGGAGTAAACCCAGGGATGGCTGAGCAGGGCTCTGCAGGAGAGGAAAATGAAAGCAGCTTTTGCTGCCAGCTCCTGCTCTCCCCACCTGCTACTGCACCTGGGAGAAGGGCAGCCAGAGGTGCCAGCAGCCTGGGTTTATCCAAATACACCCCTGGAAACAGGGATAAATGACCTGCTCTGTGACAGAGAGGTTTTCTTTGTTTATTTTGAGGTGTCTGCAGAGTTTCCCTCTGGCTGTGAACAGAACCTGGCACTCCCAGCTCAGTAAGGTCAGAGAAGCTATTTTCATATTAGACAAACAAAGTGTAAAACCTCACGGCTTGGAGAAGGATTCTTTTCCTTCTGACAAGGTCACACTCCCCACAAACACCTCATTCTGCCTCTTGCAGCACGTGTGGGTCCCTCCAGGGACCTGCTTCCAGGAGTGTTAAAATCACCAGCTGGGGGGCACCTTGCTCCCACCAAATGGGAGGATTATTTTTAGCTGCTGTTTGTGCCTGACTTTAAAGCTCCCTGGGGAAAATACAGATGTAGAGCCCAGCCCATTCCCGGAGCCTGTCCTCCCACTTGGCCCTCTGCTCCTCAGATCATGCCCTGTACTCCTGGGCTGCCCTTGGAGGTGCTTTAGGAGCTTTAAGGAGGCACCCAGAGCATCACAGCACCTTTCCCAGAGAAAGACCTCGATCCCCAGCACCCAGTGGGGGCCCACAGGAGAGCTGGACAGGGACCCCTGCAAGGGCAGGGAGGCACAGGACAAGGGGGAATGACTGTATGAAGGAGGGCAGGGATGGATGGGATATTGGGCAGGAATTGTTCCCTGGGAGGGTGGGCAGGCCCTGGCACAGGGTGCCCAGAGCAGCTGTGGCTGCCCCTGGATCCCTGGCAGTGCCCAAGGCCAGGCTGGAGTAACCTGGGATGGTGAAAGGTGTCCCTGCAACACGCAGGGAAAAAAATAAGTGTTTGAAACCTCCTGCCAGTGAGGCTCGGGGGGAGCACTGAGGAGTGACCTGGTGTCCAGAGGGGTCGTGTGACAGCAAACTGGGGTCACCAGGGCTGAGACACGAGTGGGACACACAGACCTGCTTCCCACAGCACCCATGGGAGCTCAGACTCGAGTGGGACACACAGACCTGCTCCCCACAGCACCCATGGGAGCTGGGACACGAGTGGGACACACAGACCTGCTCCCCACAGCACCCATGGGGGCTTGGACTCGAGTGGGACACACAGACCTGCTCCCCACAGCACCCATGGGAGCTCGGACACGAGGCATGGAGGACACTGAGTGCTGACAGGGCGGGGAGGCTTGTCCCAGCCAGGAGGAGGTGTCACTCGGTGTCACTGGCCCCTCTGGTGTTTGGGAGATGCCAGGTTCTGTGTTTGGAGTGTCCCAGAGCTAAACCTGCAGCGGGAGGGATCTGGGCAGACAAGACAGATGCTGCACACGAGAAATGCTGAGCAAGGACAGCGCTCCTGCCTCTGCCTGAGGTGCTGCTGAGAGCACCTTTCAGTCCCTCTTCGTGTCACCCCCAGATTATTCAGGATATTTGGGTGCTAGAAACCTACTGACAAGCAGCAAAGCAGAGAGATAAAGATGTTCTGGGTTTGAAGTGACTAATTTATGAAAAAAGATCAAAAGAGCAGCCCCACATTATCATTGCTCTTAACACGAGCCACTGCAGGAACTTCAAAGAAAGAATTCATCAAGAAAAGGTGAAGCCGAAAGGTGGCTGTGGAATAAAAAATGTAATGTGTCTTGGCTGGTGGGAGGAGGCAAATCAGTCTCCAGAGACACACAGGGCTGGTGATACCCAGTGTTTGCTGCATGGTGCCCACTGAGGAGGGTGGCCAGAAAAGGAATCCAAGCTGGTGGTGCAGGAACACCTCAGCTGCCTCTGGGCAGAGCAGAGCAGAGCTTTTCCCATGCTGGGCCTCAAGGGATTTGCTGTGGGTAAGACAATTTTTTGGGGCTCTACCAGCTGCCTGGAAAAGCTCAGTTGGTCCTTTAAATACTTGCAGCTTGTGGTTGCTCTGCTGGTAGATTTGTTCCTGCTTTGGACTGTCAGAAATCCTGGAACAGTTCCAGGGATCCAGGGGCAGCCACAGCTTCCCTGGGCACCCTGTGCCAGGAACTCTCCCCACCCTCACAGCCAGGAATTCCTTCCCAATAGCCCATCCAGCCCTGCCCTCTGGCAGTGGGAAGCCATTCCCTGTGTCCTGTCCCTCCATGCCTTGTCCCCAGCCCCTCTCCAGCTCCCCTGCAGCCCCTTCAGGCCCTGGAAGATCTCCCTTCTCCAGGCTGAACACTCTCTGCAATCCCAGCCTGAATCCACAGCCCTTTGTGGTGGAAAAACCATCACTTTCATGTCCTTAACCAAACACTGATTTACTCCAAGGGCAAGCAAGAGGAAGTGTCTTATCTACACGTATATCCATGGATACATCTTCAGATACACCTGCATACATGTATATAAATTTATATCTACACATACAGAAAAACCTCCACGACAACGCAGATTCCCAACGAACCTTGGCGTGCTCCCACAGCACACACGTGTTACCCAGAACAGCACCTGGCAGGCTTTCTACAGAGGTTTCTATTTGAATTTTTTAAGCAGGGCCCCTTGCTGCTGCTGCTGCTGCTGATGCCCCCACGGGACGGGCGTGGCTGCCCCCGCTGCCTCCCGTTCTGCAAGCAGGGCAGAATTTGGCTATCATTTCGTGTATTTTCCTATTATTATTATTGTTTTTTGTCAGCAGATTCCAAGAGCTTTCTGAGGGAGATGGCAAAATGGGGAGAAATCCAAGGATTCAAGGAATTCACGTGCTGCAGAGGAACGTGTGGGTGCTCGGCCACGTGGGAGCGTTCCCACAGATCCCAGCCAGCAGAGCAGGGTGAAATCCTCCTGCTCTTTTTAAAACCAGTATCCACCCATTCCTCCCTTCAACTCTTCCAAACTGCTCAGAGTGCAGCACTTGCCAAAAAGTGCAGCTGCTCTCGTTGGAAGCGCATTATTTTCTCTCAAGAGCCGTTTATGAAATTAATATTTCCATCAGCCCTAATGAAGAACCTTTCCCTAAGATGGAGCGTGCCACCCCGGGGTGCTGAGCGGGCCCTGCCAACGCAGGCCATCCCTGAGGCTTCAGAGGAAGCCAGGCTGCAGGAGGGTCAGTCAGGCATTTGGGATCACCCTCACCCTGCCGTGCACGGAGCAGTTCCCAGCCCAGCGCCTCGCAGCTCTGTCAGCCAGCAGCAAATCACTGCATCCCCACGTTTAACTGGTAAAACCGGTCGGGGAGCCCCAGATCTCCTGGATTCCCCTGGAGATCCAGGCAGTGTCAGGAGAAGGGAAGAGCTACCCCACACCGCTGCACGGACGTGCTGGGACAGGAAGGGTTCGGTGCTGCCGCAAGGTAAAGCGCGCGTGGAGGGCGATGACACCACGCAGAGCATGGCCAAGCCCAGCTTCACCTCCTGAGCGTGTCCCGGCAGCTCCAGCAGCATCCCAGCCCGCGGGAAGTGCCTCCCCTGCAAGCACAGTTTGTTCTCCTTGCTGCTGCCAGGACGCACGGCCGGGGAAGCTCGGGAAGCTCCCGAGCTGTGTCACTCCTGGTGTGCAGCTCTGCAGGGCACAGCCACTCCCTGGCCCTGTTCCCCAGCTGCCACTGGAGGAAAGCTCCCACTGTCTTCCAGGAGCCCAGTGCTTGAATTTCAGAAACACCTCAGTCATTTAAAGCATCTGAGGACTGCTCCCGAAAAATCCTGCCAGGACAGACAGGTCTGGCTGCCTTTACCTGCCCAGGCAGCCTCTCATCTGTACCTGGAACACTGGGCTAAGCCCTTTCCTCCCATGGAAAAGGGTGTCCTTGTCTGCCAGGGGCCCACCGATGCAATTTCGATTCCACCTCCAAAATTCAGGATTGCTCCCAGACCAAAGCTGCCAGCACAGACAAAGCTGGCTGGCCTTTACCTCCCTGGCAAGCCTCTCAGGTGAACACGAAAATCTGAGCCCGCACCCTTCCCTTCCCAAGGAATGGAATCATCACTGGTTCCAGTTCCTGGGGCTGACATTCCGGCCCCACCGAGGTGTGTGTGTGTGTGCAGAACCTCTCCTACCTCTTTCGGCATCTCCCGTGGGAAGAAGAAGTAGGGCAGGGCCGACAGGGCCACCAGGCTGGCGGCCACCAGGAACCCGAGCCACCAGGCCCCGACCCAGCGCGGGTCCTTGCTGGTGAGCTGCACCTCAGCTGCAACACAAGCAGGGAGAGGGGCATCAGACCACTGCTGGGACAAGGGAGGGACCCCACAGCACCAAAGGGTCAGCCCCAACATCAATCAGCCCCGAGGTGGTGGCTCCCAACCCCGGGCCCATCAGTTCTGGGGTGAGAGCAGCGTTTGCCCCGATCATCCCATCACTAAATCACATTTCACTGTCTCTTTCCTATTTCATTGCTGTCCCCAGGGTGTCCAAAGAGCCACTCAGCCCTTTGGATGGAGACAGCTGGGACAGGGATGTCCCGGATGCCCACTCTGCCCCACTGGCAGGGGGCACAGAACCCACAGGAGGCTGGAACCCGCTGTGCTCCAGGAACTCCCACAGGAGGCTGGAACCTGCTGTGCCCCAGGAGCTCCCACAGGAGGCTGGAACCCGCTGTGCCCCAGGAGCTCCCACAGGAGCCTGGAACCCGCTCTGCTCCAGGAGCTCCCACGGGAGGCTGGAACCCGCTCTGCTCCAGGAGCTCCCACAGGAGGCTGGAACCCGCTGTGCCCCAGGAGCTCCCACAGGAGGCTGGAACCCGCTCTGCTCCAGGAGCTCCCGCAGGAGGCTGGAACCCGCTGTGCTCCAGGAGCTCCCGCAGGAGCCGCTCCTCACCCGCGCCGACTTTGTCCATGTCCACGTAGAACCTCAGCATGGCCGAGCCCAGCATGAAGGCCACCCCCGGGCCGATGACCGTCACGGAGAACAGGATTCCTGCGGAGGGACGAGAGCAGGGAAGGGCTCAGCCTGGGGGAAGGGACCACGGTGACAGCGGCGCCTCAGGGTGGGACCAGGCTCTGCTGTGCCTGCCTGCAGCACAGCCCATTCCCCTGGCAGCCTTCTTATCTCCCAGAGCCACGGCCCCACGCTCCCCATCTCCCCTTCACACACAGAATTCCCTTTGGCACGGCTCAGGCCTTTCCTGACGCTTGCCTGCAGCCTCCTGGAAGGACTGCAGTACACCCAGGAACGAGAGGTGCCCCTTGGCATCAGGAACCCAGGGAACACCAAGGGTTTTCACAAGGTTAAGGAGATAAAAGTCATCAGTGGCCTCTCCTCTGTGAATTACTGATAAAAGAAATCCCCACATGTAAGATTCAACTCCTGCCTTACAGGTGAGAGGTTTGGATCATCTACCAGAGCAAAATTTGATGCTGTGCTTCCATGTCTTAACAGTAATGACCTGTTTTTGATCTACCTTTGCTGTTCCATTCAGCTCACAGGTGACAGCTGGGAAAGGACTAGAAGGACCTGCAAGGACCACCGTGTCCACCCCACCACCCTGGAACACCCCTTTCGGGTCTGTGCCCAAGCTGTTCTGAAGGATACTCTCCCATCTCCCAGGTGCTTGAACCTGCTTTTTTTGGCTTTGTATCCCTTCCCTAACACCTAAACAGAATCCTCATTGCTGCCCCTTAAACCCACAGCTGCCACCTGTGAACACAGAGATCACACTGTCCCTCTTGTCCTTCCTGAAGCCTTTTTGGAGGAGGAGATGGTTATTAACTCCATGTCCGGGTCACCTCTCAGGCCACAAACCCCAGCATCTGCCCCAAATGGCGCTTCCCAGCTCTCCTGCTGTTTCCCAAGCCTGGAGCAGATAAACTCTTTTTGCAGAAACCTTCCAGGCTCTGGGCAGAGCAGAAGGGCTGTAATGAACCCTGCTCTCGTTAATGCAAATTAGTCCTGCCTGGCCTCACTCTCCCCTCCACGCAGGCGTCTCCCCCTCCCAAGCAGCCCAGGCTCACCCAGGTAGAGGGGGGAGTTCCTCTCGCTGGCGAAGTCGTCGATGTAGGAGATGCCGAAGGGCTGGATGGGCACGCCGCCGATGCCCAGCAGGGCCTGGGCCAGGAACATGACCAGCAGGACCTCGTGGTTCTCCCTGGAGGCGCGAGGGGTGCAGCTGGCAGCGCTCAGGTTGGCCCCGGGCCCCGCGGCCCCGGGCTGGCACAGGTCGGTGCTGTTGCTGAAGGTGCCTGTGGTGACAAGGGGACAGGTCTGAGGAGCTCGGCCTGGAGAGAGAACTCCTTCCTTCAGGCCCTGCCAGGGGCTCGGAGCTCTCCCTGGAGCCTTCTCCTCTCCAGCTGAGCACCCCCAGCTCTCCCAGCCTGGCTCCAGAGCAGAGGGGCTCAGCCCTGGAGCAGCTCCGGGGCCTCCTCTGGGCTCTCTCCAGCAGCTCCACATCCTTATCTTATCTCATCACTAGGCGGCAGGTGAAAGAAAACACAAAGAAGGTGCAAAGATCACTGCACTGATGTTCACAGAGGTGGGTTCTTGTGCCGTGAGAAGCCGCCTCCATCAAGGAAGTGGAGCTGAGGTCACTCCCAGGACCTTTGACTGACCTTCCAAAACATGTAAATGATCAAACCTGCAGATTGTGTGAGCGGCTACCCAGGAAATGGGAACTCATTTTCCTCAGAAAAGCTGCCTCAGTGAAAGTGCTGATTTTAGCACCCTCATCTTCCCTAGAACCCCGGGCAAGGGGGTGGTGGTGCTGATAGCAGGATTTCCATGGTTATGCCCCACTCGGACACGGGGCCACCTGTGCCAGCACTGCTGAAACACCAACTCCGTGTCTCCAAGGTGGGGTTTGCAGCTGGCCCGTGTGCAGCCAGCAGTTCTTCACCTTCCTTTGGTGTCTGCATTTGCCCGAAACAGCTGCACTCCCTCTGATGAGCCAAACAACAGCTGTGCAGTGGAGGCTTCTGAAAGATTTGCTGGAGCTTCATGTCAGGAATTGGGAAGGTGGCAAAAAACTGGCTTTCTCCTTTCTTTCTCTTCTCATCCCTTGACTTTGTTTCAGGGAGAAAATCCCAAACCCACCCTGTCCCATTCCCTCCGTGAGTGATTTAGACCTGCTGGTTTCTCAAGGGAGGCTGATCATCTGGTGGGGTCTAAAGCCTCAGAGACAGCCCAGCCAGACCAGGGAAGGCAGGTGAGGTTGGATGTGCAGCAAACAACGGGGATCAGAGGCACAGCCTGTAATTTGATTGTTTTCCTGCCCTTTCCCATGGTTCTGTGGTTCCCATGTCCCCTGGCTTTGCTTTCCACCAGTAGCTGTCGCCTCTCAGGGCTGAGATGATTTCATTCTCAGAAAAATAAAATTTCTTGAGGAGAAGCCAACAGCTTGTGGCTCCCAGTGCCCGGAGGGAAGTTCATTTCACAACGGCTTCCCACTGCCAGGGGACAGGGATGGGAGGGATATTGGGAAGGAACTGTTCCCTGGGAGGGTGGGGAGCACAGGCTGCCCAGACAAGCTGTGCTGCCCCATCCCTGGAAGTGTCCCAGGCCAGGCTGGAGCACCCCGGGATGGTGGAAGGTGTCCCTGCCCATGGCAGGGGTGATCTTGAAGGTCCTTTTCAACCCACACCATTCTGTCATTCTACTATTTCCTCCTTCGGTCCCAGAAGGCCTAAACCAAGTTTCTGGAGCACTTACTGGGCACAGAGTGGTGGTACTCGTAGGGGCCGGTGATGAAGTGGGGCAGGGCCATGAGGAAGCCGGCCAGGGACACGAGGATGGCCCCGCAGCCGATGAGGCGCGGCCGGTGCACGCGGCTGCCGAAGTAGCTGACAAAGACGATCAGCAGCGTGTTCCCAACCTGCAGGGACAGAGGGGAAGTGTCTCCCGAGGGACCGGGAGGAGCAGGGGACAGCGCTCGGCAGGGACGGGGGGCTGGTGGTCACCTCGTTGAAGGCAGCGAGCAGCCCCGAGGTCTGGCTGGAGAGGCCGTAGCGTCTCTCGATGGTGGAGATGGAGCTCTTCAGGTAGCCGGAGACCAGGAGCTGGGAGAGCTGCAGCAGCCCGTGGCAGAACACAAAGAACTGCCAACACAAGAAGAGAGGCCCCAGCAGGGTCACCCAGAGCTGCAGGGTCACCCAGAGCTGAGGGTCAGCCAGAGCTGCAGGGTCGCTGAGAGCTGAGGGTCAGCCAGAGCTGAGGGTCACCCAGAGCTGCAGGGTCACCCAGAGCTGCAGGGTCAGCCAGAGCTGCAGGGTCAGCCAGAGCTGAGGGTCAGCCAGAGCTGAGGGTCAGCCAGAGCTGAGGGTCACCCAGAGCTGCAGGGTCACCCAGAGCTGAGGGTCACCCAGAGCTGCAGCACAACAAACTGCATCTGCCTCAGAAAGGCACCATTATCCAGCATAAACCTCTGACCACAAGCCTTGGAAATACCACCCCTGCTCTGCCACCAGTGCAATCTTCTGAAATTAGGTCAGAGCCATGAAGTAGCCCTCTGCCAAAAATAACACCAGGGTCAGTAACTGCAGGGAGGCTGTAATGCCTTCAGCTGAGAAGTGGCTTTGGACAAACACATCCCTTCAGCTGGGATGCTGCCTGTTTGTGTTGGCCTTGTCCCTGGGATGCAGAGCAGGAGGGAGGTTGCACAATGCTCCTCTTCCCATTCAGCCAGAGGCAGGCAGCCATCCCCCGTGCTGGGAGCTCTTCTGGGGCAGGAACGAGCCCCTCCAAACACAGCAACAAACAACTCCTTTAGACAAAGTCAGCGGAAGGTCGGGGAGAAGAATTGAGACTGCTTTCCTTCCCTTCCCACAAAGCCCTAGATGTAAAAGACATCTCCTTTGGAAAATGTGATGATTCCCTCCCAGTTTCAGAAGAAAACCTAATCAAAGTCCACTATCTCCCAGAAAACAATCCGCCCTCACCTCCATCCTCCCTCCTCCAGCTGAGCCATCCCTTCCTGCTGCCTTGTGGCTCTCCCAGGCATCCTTCCAGCCCCAAGGGAGTTCAAGTAACCAGCCCGGACAGCCACAGGACACGGCCCACCCATCTCCCTGCAGGACAGGCTGCATGCCCCTGGCTCCTTCCCGAGCTGCTGCCCTCAGCCTTGGATGACGCCCAGACCCTGCTCTGTGTGTTTTGCAGCAGCTCCCACCACAGAGAAGCTGCTCAGCCTGGCCTGGATCTCTGCTGCGTCTCGTTCTGCTCCAGGCCTGGAGTGGGGTCAGTGCCAACCCGGGCTGCCCCGTGAGCCAGGGGAGCACCCACAGCACAGGGAGGGAAGGCCAGACCCCTCGGGTCCCTGGCACCTGCGGGGCTGGGACACGGTCACCGCGTCCCATGGGGATGGGCTGGCACTGTGCACACCAGGACACAGCCAGCACTGTCCCCCTTCCGGGCTCCTGTCACCACTGCTGGGTGCAACGTGTCTGGACCAGGAAGATGTCACCCAGCCAAAGCAAAGCGTCCCCAGAGTCAGCTTTGCTACAACTCCTACAAATCGCTGGCTGTGTCCAGGCTCTGCTTCCTGAACACATCAGTTCAGATGGAAAGGCTGGAACCAGATCTGTTTATTCCAGTCATCCACAGCACACAGCCCCCTGACTATCCGAATCCAGGACCTTCATGGGTTTACAGCAGCTCAGCAGCTGCCCCACGTCCTCTTCAGCTCAAAATGGGTTGGGAATCTGGTATTTTATTCGGCCCTGTCTGGGCAGAGTAAGGCACAGAAAAGAGAGATGGCCCTGCAGAGGACCTGCAGTGGGTTGGGCAAGGACCCCCGTTCTGCCCCCAAGGGCTCTTTGCTCTCAGCCATCAATTTTCTGTCAGGAAAAGAGAGAACAGACTTTTCCTGGCCTTTGGATCTGCAGGACTGGTGGGACTGATGTGCTGACCTGGGCTGGCAGACACTAACATTTCCCAAGATCTTTTCCCTTTTGCCTTTTCCCTGACAGCAGGACAGACCATGGACAGCCAGGAGCATCCCCAGGGCTGGGTGCTCCTGGAAGGGAGCCCAAGCTCAGCTGCCCAGCACCTTTCCCCTGAAGGGCTGAGCCTTCCCTCTACATCCATGGTGTTAAAGCAACTCAGGGAATCCAAGCACTGGCAAAATATCACTGCTCCCACCCTGCACGTGCAGGAGAACAGAGAAACACACTCCATCCTGGCAGCCAGCACATCACAGACCTGGGGAATGAACAGCAACGCTTCCCCTCCCGCTGGTCTGGAACAAACCCTCTCGCAAAGGCTGGCACTGCTGGTGGTGCAGCTGGCAGCACAGGCTCCCCCGAGGATGTCCCCTGTCCCCTGGCAGCACGGGCTCCCCGTGAGGGCTCCGAGAGCCCCGCGCCCCATCCTGCCCAGCCCCACCCGGCCGTCCCCACCGCGCTCCTTCCACGCGCCTGGGACACTCTGGATGCTGTTTCAGGAGAGGGTTGGTGCCTCAGCACGTGACAAAACCCTGAGCACTGGGCTGTGCTTGCGGGTCTGGGAGGAATCAGCTCCTTGCACTTTAATCCAAACCGGTTTGGCTGGGCCTGTACTTGGAAAGGAGCTTAAAGTTCATCCAGTCCACCCCTGCCATGGCAGGGACACCTTCTGCTGTCCCAGGCTGCTCCAAGCCCTGTCCAGCCTGGCCTTGGGCACTGCCAGGGATCCAGGGACAGCCACAGCTGCTCTGGGCACCCTGTGCCAGGGCCTGCCCACCCTCCCAGGGGGGAATTCCTTCCCAGTCCCCCATTTAAATCCTAATGCTCCTGGAAGCCAAACAGGGCAGTTGTAGTTCTGCCCCTTAGCTGCCTTTTGCCGTGTGGTTTTTGTGACACACTCTCGGGGGATATAAATACACATCAAAACTGCAGTGCTGTGATTTTTGGTCCCTCAGCCACTTCAAACACATCCAACCACATTGTGCAATGCTTCTGTGTTTCTGCAAGAACCATTCAAACCCTGGGCTGGAGGTTTTGTTTTCTGAGGAAGTCATTTAGAAACCGGACAGGGTGGCCTAACTTCTTGAAAAAAACCCCCAAGAGATGAGGGGAAAACATCCTGTGCTGAGGATAATTGTGGTCTTGGTGACAAGAGCTTCCTCCACATCTGCCCATGGCAGGGGGCTGTAACAAGAGGGTCTTTAAGGTCCCCTCCAACCCAAACCTGTCTGGGATTTTAGGATCTACCTTCACAGATACAGCAAAACACAGCTTGAATCTGCTGACAGAGCTGACTTTGCTCCTCAGTGGTTTAATCTTTGAATCCCTTTCAAATATCTCCCCAAGGAAAAATCAATGGGGTTGTGTCTTTAAGGATAATCTTGCTGGCCAGTAAAGAAACAAGAAACAGAGAGCACCAGATAAAAACCAGCTGAATGGGCTGAAGAGAGGACTGGGGGAGAAGTCTCAGGACACGCCACCGTGTCTCCAACCTCTGTGCTCTGGTGGCCTCTGCCTCAGTGACTCACCTTCCTTCTGCCACACGGGATCAGGGTGATTAAATTCACCAGCACTTGTAGAGAAACCCTCAAACCCTCAATTCTCCCCCACGAAAGTGGCAGAGAAACCTTAAGCCTTTAAGACCGACTGTCATCTTTTGCTCTCTGGCCTGGTGAGATTCTCTAACGAGCCAGGTAATTGGCTTCCAACCACACTGAAGGTAGTGATCAACTGATGTTCAGGCTGCCACTACTGGTGAAAAGTGATTATTGAGCCAGAAGGGAATGAAGCAGATGTTGCAAGACAGAGGGAGACGTTCCAAGTGCAGCCTGTGGTTCTGCAGAGCTCCTCAAACGCTCCCCTGCAGGGCTGGAGGTTGCACCGAACCCAGGAGGATGTCAGACTTTGAAGAAAGGCTTCACACTGACAAAGCCAGGGCTAGATGAGATTTTGGAAGCAAATTCCTCCCTCTGAGGGTGGGCAGGCCCTGGCACAGGGTGCCCAGAGCAGCTGTGGCTGCCCCTGGATCCCTGGCAGTGCCCAAGGCCAGGCTGGATGGAGCTTGGAGCACCCTGGGATGGTGGAAGGTGTCCCTGCCCATGGCAGGGGGGAACTGGATGGGCTTTAAGGTCCCTTCCCACCCAACCATGCTGTGACTCGCTGGAGTTAAATCCTGCAGGAGCTCCACTGACACATCCCTGACCCACCACTGGCTTTGGGATGGAGACAACTCCACACCAAAGGTGCTTTTGCCATGAGAAACACAGGGAGCGTTTTCCAAATACACTCAGTACCCAGAAATCCTCTCAGTGCCTCCTGCAGGAAGCTGAACTGCTCTTTCCCAGGCCAGCAGTCCGAGGGGGTGCTGGGGCAAGCAGGAGGTGTTTACCTTGATGCTGAGAAAGGGGCTCCTGCAGAGTGTTTTCCGGGCCAGGTCCGGGCAGCCGCTCCTTGGAGCCGTACTCGTCATCCTGTCAGCCTGTCAGAAATAAATCATGCAGCACAATGCTCAGCTGCTGCGCCTGAATTCCCTGTGCTCAGCGGGCAAAATCCTGCCCTGCTGTGCCAACACCCCCACAGCAGGCACACGGGCTCCCGAACAATCACCAAGTGTTCCTGGGTTCCCTGCTTGGAGCACTCCAACTCTGCAAAGCCACCGAGCAGCCTGCACAATGTCACACACCAGAGGCCCGGGAGGTGAAACGCTGCTCGGCAGAGCCAAGGACAGCACCGTGCAAACATCCCCGGGGGCGGCGGGACGCCCTCCTCGATGGCCTCGGGGACGGGCACAGGGCACCCTCGCTCAGCTGGCAGCACACACGGGGCTGGGAGAGCAGCTGGCAAAGCTGATGGCTGTGCTGCCATCCAGAGGTGCCTCCGCCGCCCGGGGAAACGGGGATTGGGGCATCTCAGAGGGCTGCAGAAACGGGAATTGAGGCATCTCAGAGGGCTGCAGAAACGGGGATTGAGGCATCTCAGAGGGCTGCAGAAATGGGCACTGGGGGATCTCAGAGAGCTGCAGAAACGGGCACTGAGGGATCTCAGAGGGCTGCAGAACCCCACGAAGCTCAAGCGGCCGCAGTGCAAGGTCCTGCCCCTGCCCTGCCCGGACCCAGGCTCTGCACCCCTCTGGAGGGATGCCCCGCAGGCTCAGGGGGCTCAGCGAGCCCTTCCCCACCCCTCCCTGTGCCGGGCTCTGACGGGTTAAAGCCCTCCCCTCCCGCATCCCATTTCCACCCGCGGCGTTCCTGCATCCCCCCTGGAAGAATCCCTCCGCTCTCGCTTCCCCGCTCCCAGCCGCCCCCTGAACGGAACCTGGCGGAGCAATTCCAGCCCGGGGGAAGCAGCACGCCCGTCCCCGCCCGCAGATCTCCTTCCCTTCCCTCCTCCCCGAGGGACCCGTGGTGCCTTTGTTGGGTTCAGTACCCAGGCTTCCTGCTCAGGAAGCCGCATTGTGTGGAGGCACGTTAAACCCATTAGGCTTTAACTTGTTGTTCAGCACACTCTAATAGATGTTTTCATCTCGGCAGCAAATGGGGTGAAAGGCTTCCCATTATTATTTAGTGTAATTCCGTTCGCCCCATGATGAGAAGCGAAGGAGCGAGGACCCGCAGCCTCGAACAAATTAACGAAGGCAGGGGTTGATGTAACTGGGAGCGGGAGGGGACTGCCCTAACTGCGGTGTTTATAAACCCTTCAGCACCGAGCACAGGAGAGGTGAATTCCAGAGGGGACCCGCACGAGTTACGAGCTCCACAGCAGCCTCTGCAAGAAGCAATTGCTGCCCTCAGCCCCATTCCAAGAGATATTGCTACAACAAATCCAGGCTGGGATCAATAAAGTGAATTTGATCGTAAATGAAAGCAGCAGGAAAAGCTCCCCCGGCCCCACTGGGAGGGTTCAGCAGTGCGGGGGCAGAGGCACCTGCCTGGCTGCAGCCCTGATGAATTATCGACAGCCCCTGGGTGTGCTGCTGCAGCCCCTTGGAAACCCGGGGGCCGCAGCGGGGAGAAAAAGGCTGGAAAACCAAAGGCAGGAAACCCAACGGAGGCCGAGCCTGGATTTCCAGGGATGGGAATGCTCACGGAGCTGAAGCCACTGCAGGCTGGATGCCCTGGTGAAGTGTGGTAATGTCTCTGTCAGTCAGACCTGCAAACCACAAACCCAGTGGCGTGTGGCAGTGCTCGGGTCCCCCTGCCCGTCCCTTCCTGCTCTCCTTTACACGTGTGGGACAGGGAGGGTGGCTGACCCCGGGACAGTGCTCAGCAGAGATCTGAAACACGGCAGGGTTTGCCAGCAGATCGAGCAGAGGATAAACCCACTGCCCTCAGATCCCAGCCATCCACAGCAAAATGGAACAGCAACGCACTTTGATCCAGCACAAAGAACAAGGAGCACATCAAACAAAAAGGCAGATAAGACTTAATTGATTAAAAAAAAAAAAAACAACATGGAGACAGCAGCAGGTTAAGGTCAGCCTGGTTCTGGCTGCCTTGGGCTGGATGGAACCCAGCCCTGGCAGCATCCCCTGGGAGCAGCACTGGCTTGGCACAAGCCAGATTTTCCATCCTGGACAGCTCCGGATGGAAGGAAGAACTCCAGGTGCCAAACGCTGCTCTCTTGGAGCTCTCAGAGATGCCCTTCACCTTCTCTCCCCCCGTTCCAGGGGTGTGAAATCCCTTGGTTAGGGACACACCTGGCCTGAGCGGCTGGTGGGGGTGGCACCCAGGTGGCAGCAGGGGTGGCAGGGTGTGACAGGCAGCGGCGTCACCCACCCTGAAGTGCCCTTGGAAAGCAGCACTGCGCCCTCAGGGAGCACAGCATCGCTTCCCTGGGTGCCTGCAACCCAGCCCTCCGGGGAAACCGCTCCTCCCATAACCCCAGGAGGGGCTTTCCGTGCTCAGCAGCTGTGTTTGGGAGCCCGGGGAGGGGCCCAGGTGGCCAGGCTCCCCCAAGGGACACCTCCGATGTGGTCACTGCAGGGGACCCCAAGCAGCAGCGCCCACACAGCCACGGGTTTCACCCCAGGGAAGGGGATGGATGGATGGATGGATGGAT
>VYXC01006376.1:78347-109482 GCA_013397175.1 Platysteira castanea
GGAGGGATGGAGGGATGGTTGTTCAGAGGGCAAAGGTGCTGCAGATCCATCAGCTGCTGTTATTCCTGCAGCTATGGGTACGGGATTTGTCCTCAAAGCCTGGTCTTCTTCCCACTGCTGTCCTGGGTCACTGCACCCCTCAGCAAGGCCTGGCATGGCAAACCCTGGGTGCAGCAGGCACGGGGTGCTGAGCTCAGTCCCACACCAGCTGGGCCACTAAAATTCTGCCACGGATCCTGCCTCGCCTGCCTGCCAGCTCCTCCCTGCTCCCAGGGGACAGGGACTGCAGGGAGCTGCAGGCTGGGGAATGACCCCCATCTCTGCAGAGAATCCTGGGCTGCTTTGGCATGGGAGGGAGCTTAAAGCCCACCCAGTGCCACCCCTGCCATGGCAGGGACACCTTCCACTGTCCCAGGCTGCTCCAAGCCCCATCCAACCTGGCCTTGGGCACTGCCAGGGATCCAGGGGCAGCCACAGCAGCTCTGGGCACCCTGTGCCAGGGCCTACTCACCCTCACAGCCAATAATTCCTTCCCAAAATCCCACCTAACCCTGCCCTCTGGCAGTGGGAAGCCATTCCCTGTGTCCTGCCACTGCCTGTGTCTGAGCTAACCTCACAAATCTTTGCAGCACTGACTAAGATGCTCCACTTGCCCCCAGGCTGACTTTCCTTTGACACCAGGGTGGCAGAAATGCCCCAAACCCTCTCTGGGACCTGCACCACGGTCCTGGCTGCCAGGGCAGGGGTCTGGGCTGGGTGGCAGCACCCTGTCCTGTTCCCGAGGACGTGAATCCCTCCAACACCTCCACCAGCAGCTGCTCCTGTCAGCTGAGTGTGGAGAGGCACCCGCTGGGCTCAGCAGAGCAGGAGCAAATAACAGCCACTGTAACACAGCAAATTAAACCCCAGCAGGGGACCCGAAATGCCAGCAAATACTCTGTAATCTGTCTTCCTTGCCTCTGCTGAACAATTCTCCCTCGCTGGCAGCGAAGCCGGGACGGTGTCAGGGTGTGTATTTATGAGTGTGCCTGGGGAAAAGGGGGAGCTGGCTCGGAAAACCTGGGTGCAGACGTGCTTCATGATGCATCAGAGGGAAAAGACAGTGCGTACACACCATGCCCTCCCGGAAAAAGACAGTGGGAATAAAAAGGGATGCAGAGACGTGCCCAAGAGCTGTTTCTATCTTGCACCAAGTGGCAAAAAGAAAGCGAAAATGAGATTGGCCCAGCTCAGTGACTCCGTGTAATGAGAAATGAGCCATAGATGACACGTCCCAGAAATCTTACAAGAAGTTAGACAAAGAGGAAAATGTTACTGGAGGTTAAAAATTAGAAGAAAAAGGAAAATTGGTGTTGGAACACATGACATGCAAGCACAGGCAGTGAGGGAGAGGCTCCAGCCCTGCCCTGGTACCCCTCTGCCTCGGGAAGGAGGAAACCCTGCTCCCCACGTGTGTGCTGAGGTCTCCCGGAGCTCCCTGCCCTCCCTGGCACCCCCTGCCACAGCTGGAGCCCTTCCCGGATGGATCCTCGCCTGCTCCAGCACTGCAGGATGTGGGGAAGGAGTTGGAGCTCACCTGGCAGTACCAGAACAGAGATGGGAACTCTCACACCACTCCCTGGGCATGGGGCAGCCACAGCTGCTCTGGGCACCCTGTGCCAGGGCCTCCCCACCCTCCCAGGGAACAATTCCTGCCCAATATCCCATCTATCCCTGCCCTCTGGCAGTGGGAAGCCATTCCCTGTGTCCTGTCCCTCCATGCCTTGTCCCCAGTCCCTCTCCAGCTCTCCTGGAGCCCCTTCAGGCCCTGCCAGGGGCTCGGAGCTCTCCCTGGAGCCTGCTCCTCTCCAGCTGAGCACCCCCAGCGCTCCCAGCCTGGCTCCAGAGCAGAGGGGCTCCAGCCCTGGAGCAGCTCCGGGGCCTCCTCTGGGCTCTCTCCAGCAGCTCCAGGTCCCTCTGCTGTTGGCCCCAGGGCTGGGGCAGCTCTGCAGGTGGGGTCTCACCTGAGCACAGGGGCACAGGGGCAGAATCCCCTCCCCTGCTGCCCAGGCTGGGGGATCAGCCCAGGGGGTTTCTGGGCTGGTTCATGTCCAGCCTCTCAGCCCCCAGCAGCCCCAAACCCTCCTCTCAGGGCTGCTCTCAATCCATCCATCCACCCATCCATCCAGCCCTCCATCCATCCCTGCAGGAAGGCAGTGCCCATCGCACCTGGGGGGATTTTCCCTCCCGGAGGGAAAGCACCTGGAGCAGCCGTGGCTCAGGGAGGGGAGGGAAGGAGCCGCAGAGCCCCTGGCCGAGGGGGATGGCTGTGGGAGATGGCTCTGGAGTTACATAAGCAGCGAGGCTGGTGTTGCATAATTCCATGAATCACTCTCTCGGCTTTGCTTTCAGAGGCTGCCCAGGGTGCAGAGCTGTCGGGGGCTGCAGCCCCCCCGAGACCCCTCCTCAGCCTCTGCTCCTGCTGTTCCCCGAGCTCTCGGGGTGCCTGCCCCTCCGTGCACCAGCAGCACCCACTGAACTGCTCCTGCCCTCGTTCCTGCCCCGTGGCCTGTGGGCTTGTGCAGTGGCTCAAGGGTTTCTAAGACATTGGCCAACCAGGATCTCCCAGCTCTGCCGGTTTTACTCCTTCCCTCTAGGGTTTTATGCAGTAATTTGAGTACAAATGTCACCCCTGTCTTTGCTGAGGAGGCAGCTGCTGAACATGCATCCCCCTGCCCCGGGATGTGGCTGTGCTGCAGAAAAGCCTCCTCTTGTGTGGGGATTTTCTATCTTAGCACCACCTCCTCTGTGTTTGGCAGGGAAACTCTTCCTGCTTCGTGCAGCTCCAACCCCTGGAGAGGAGTTAAAGTGCTGAATGAAGGATGAAGAGCAGTGATTCCAGCAGGGATCTGCCTCTCCACAGGCTGCAGGCAGTGCTTGGCTCTGCGGACAAACACCTGCCAAGAGAAGCCTGAAGGGAAGTGATCCCAAACCACACTTTTCCTGATTTGGGGTTTCATACCCCCTAAATACCTTCCTGATGTTTTTTCCCCTCTGCACTTCACTGTTGCTTGGATAGGAGCGAAGACTGAGAAAAACACAGATTTTTTTGCTGAGTCCTCCCGAAAGCTGTGAGAGTTTGCAGTGCAAGGAGCAGCTGGAGGAAATGGGCAGAGCCAGAGCGGCTCCAGGGACACGGACACCTCCGGCGAGAAAAATGAACTTCTGGAAGGGGAAGCTGTTGCAAAACAAGGAGCAGGAGCCCCTGCAACACACATCCTGAGTGGAAACCCCGGCAGTTCCCTCGAGCTGAGCCCTCCTGGAGCACTCCAGAGTTGTTTGCTGTTTATTGTCTATAACTTCTAAAACGAAGTCCCAACAAGCGCAGATTCTCCATCTGCACCCCTGGCCTGCCCAGGACCACAGACCTGCTCTCCACGCTGGGTATCCCATGAGGAGCAGCTACACCCCAATCCTAAGCATTTCTTTCCAAGGGACATTCAAGCGCAGCTCTTCTCTCCCTCCACACTAACCCAGGGATTAACAACCAGAGCATCCCCAAATTTTGGGGGTGACCAGTAAAATTTGCTTCACCAGGAGCTGGGAATGACGCCAGCCACCTGCAAGCACAAGGGATGGATGGAAGAGCAGGAGCAGGGAAATGATGCTGCCAGGAAAGGGAACTGAGAAGAGCTTAGCAGAAGTGAGAAAATTCCTTAGCCAGCAAGAGAGGAGCTGGCTGTGAACAGCAGAGGAAACCCTGAGGGTGGGAGAGACCTGGTGACATTGCTGGGTGATGGTGGACAAGGAGCAAGTGCTGGAGTGAAGCCCCAGCCCAGAGCAGCTGGTGGGGGCTGGAGCTGGCACAGGAGAAGGAGGAAATGCTGGTATTTTGGGCAGCAGGGGGAATTACTCAATGCCCTTCCATTATTTAACACTGGTGGACTGCGCTGGCATCTGTGCACTCAGAGGGACCAAGAACGTCCAGGGAAGATGGAGATTGTTTTCTGGAAGTGCCCAGACCTGCAGCTGGAGCCACAGCTGGCCCCAGCCAAGCTGCCTGACAGCAACAAGCCCTTTCCTGCACCCCTGGGCCCAAGCTTGTCCCGGGGTGTCTCCAGCCATGCACTCTCCATTTCCCTGGATGACACCTCAGAGCCTTGCAGTGTTCAAATCATGTTTCAAGCCAGGAATTCCCCTCACTGCCCGCTGTGCCTCCCACACCACCTCCATTCCCTTAGAAAATCACCTTTTCCAGAGCTGGGGCCCAGGGACAGGTGCTGAGATGGGAACTGAAGCTCCCAAGCCACCCCTCACACCCACATCCAGCCACATCGTGGCTCAAGCCACAGAACATCCAACCCACCTCTGGCCAGGGCACGTGTGGCAGGTGCAGGGTGGGGCACGGTGCAGACCAGCACCCCCAGGGAACCACTGGGACCGGACTGGGAGCCAGGAACCACAGAGGAAGGGAGGCTGGGATCTCATTGTGACCAGAGCAAGGTCCCCAGAGCTGCAGGGCTGCTGCAGGGAAGGGAGGAGGCCAAGCAGCCCTGCAGGGCTCGGGTGAGCCGGGACGAGGCATTGCAGAGCCTGGCAATGCCACCTGTGCCCAGCGGGATGGCTGGAGAACGGGGGGAACTGGGAAAGTCGGAGAGGAGCCATGAGGGTGTGTTGTAAAACAGCAATAACAAGCAGGAGGCCGGCAGGCAGGGGGGTCTCACAGCCACGCTGGGCCAGCACTTCCTCGGGAGCCTTCAGAAGCTTCCTGAGGGAATTGGCCAAGGCAGGGAGGAGCTCTGGATGTGTCTGTGCTTCCAAGGTGCGGGGAGAACCTCGCTCAGGCCGCGCAGCTCAACAGCCACGGGAGGGTTTGGGTTGGAAGGGACCTCAAAGCCCACCCAGTGCCACCCCTGCCATGGGCAGGGACATCTTCCACTGCCCCAGGCTGCTCCAAGCTCCGTCCAGCCCGGCCTTGGGCACTGCCAGGGATCCAGGGGCAGCCACTACTTTTTGGGACATGCAGTGCCGTTCCCTCTGACACGGGAGCTGCCCCTCCAGGGTTATCCTTGCCCCTGGGTACCATCTCCAGAGGGGCTGGAAGCGGAGCAGCGCCCAGGCAGGACGGGAGGGGTGCCCAGCCATCCCTGCGGACCAGCCCCGCTGTCCCCTGCCCAGCAGGGACACCACAGCTCCCGCCTGGCAGCGGCAGCAAGCGCGGCCGATCCCACCCCAAACCCAAAACCCGTGCTCCGGGGAGGACAGGCTGTTCGCAGGGCTGGCTGCCGGGGGATTTGCCCACCCCAAAGGCTTTAAGGGACACGGCAGCTCCCCCAGTTGCCGGAGCGGGCAGAACCCGGCAGCCTGCTGCCCCAGACCCTGCAGCCGGGGCAAAGCGCGGGCAGAGGCGGCGGCTCAGGCTGACCCCGCAGCTTGCCATGGCTCCGGGGCCGTAGGGATGAGTTCTCCTGTCCAGCTGGAGAGGCCGGGCTCGGCCGGGCTCTCCCTGTGGCAGCAGGCAAGGTGAGAGCCGCGGCTGCCCGGCATCTCCCAGGCTCCGGGCTGCCAAGAGGCACTGCCACTAGAGGAGAAGTGAAACCATGAGAGAACTCACCGTGGCAGCCTCAGGTACTGCGAAAACTGGGAAAACTCCCTGCGACGGGAGAAACGAGCGGAGCTGCCTCACAGGGGGGAAAAAAAACCCCAAGTAAATAAGCACGAGCAGAGAGGAAGCGACAAAAAACACGTGCAGAAAGCTGGCATGGGACAGGCGCGGGATCGCTCCTCGTTTTCTCCCATTTGAAGCCGCTCCTGAGCCCCAGCGGATGAAGGAGCCTCGCAAATCCCGCCGGGGAGAAGCAGCGTGAGAAACTTCCCCTGTCCGTGCCCCTCTCCCGGCCCCGAGCCGCCCGCAGCATCCCCGGGCAGCGGGCAGGTGCTGCCGTACTCACGGCTCCAGGGCGCTCCCGAGCCGCACCCCGCGGGCGCTGGGACCCGAGCTGTGCCTCTGCCCGCACAGCGGGGGCCATGCGCGCTTCTCCTGCCCGGGACGGGTGTGGGTGTGCGGAGGTGGGGCTTCGGCACTTCCAACAGCCCGAGCACGCTTCAATCCAAACTTTTGCAATCCCTTTCAATAGGATTTCTTCTGATTTTGTTTTTGCGTTCTCCTGAAGCCGCAATCCCAGAATGACAGAGCTGCCCGTGCGGTTTGCTGAGCCAGGGCTTTGCGAGCTGCTTACCCAGTCCCTGTCCCAGTCCAAACTGGGCTTGGCTTTCCCTCCGTTCCCCGGGTCCAGCCCCCTCTCCCCTCCCTGCAAGGGTCCCATTCCTCCAGGGCAGTTTCCTTGCGTTCATTTTCCTGTTCAGTTTGCTTTATCTGCATTTTTTTGCTGTAAGTTTTGAAGCTGTGGTGTAATGCTGGGATTTGGGAAAGGGAAACTTTGTTTACCTTAGCCCGGGCTATTTATTTTCAATGTCTCCCCAGTGCTCTCTTGCTCTGAGCACTGAGGCTTTTCCAGAGGAGAACTGGAGAAGTTAACAAACAGGCAGCCCCGTCTATCCCTGTCCTCTGGCAGTGGGAAGCCATTCCCTGTGTCCTGTCCCTCCATGCCTTGTCCCCAGCCCCTCTCCAGCTCTCCTGGAGCCCCTTCAGGCCCTGCAAGGGGCTCGGAGCTCTCCCTGGAGCCTTCTCCTCTCCAGCTGAGCACCCCCAGCTCTGCCAGCAGACAGGTGCACAAACACAGGTGAGCTTTGTTAGGGCAAATTCACACTTGGATTCCATAACGCTGCAGCTTGGAGACCAGGACAGCTGCAAAGTCCCGTCCAAGGGGGAATACAGGGGATGGAGTTGGAGAGCCCTTCGGTGAGTTCCCTGTTCTCTTTCCATCCCAGAAGCCACAACGAGCTCCCGGATGGAACCTCGAAGGGGATACTTCCCCTCTCAGGGCTGTGGCGCAGCAGAGGCAGAGAAGGGCACAGCCACCTTTTCCCTCTGGCACTTCTCGCTGGGCTCTGATGGATGGGACAACCCTCAGGACACCCTGGGCACAGCGACTTGATGCTGCCCGAGGGAAGATCAGCTGCTTCTTCTGCACCGCTCATTAAGTGATAATTAAACAATCTCTTAATTAGCTCTGGCAGCACGGAGACATTTGGCTGAGCAGGAGACAGCCACATCAGCGTGTCCCAGAGCACTCTGCACCCCAGTGACCCTGGGCTGTGCTCCCGAGCAGGGCTGACACTGCAGAGAAGAGAAACTATCAGTGCCACCGGCTCCGCAGTGTCTCAGGAAGGCGTTATTAGGTAGAAACAAATATTATTAGTGTTTTAGAGCTGCAGAGGTCCTTCCTTCCCGGGGGGCTGTGCACAGAGTGTCCCCCAGGAGCCCCAGAACGGGTTGGTTTGGGGCTGGGAGGGCAGAGCTCCTTGGGAGGGGGAGTGACCCGGGGGACGAGGAGACTGTGCAGCTGCAGGGGAGCGTGAGACAGACACCCCAAACCGCCCCGACAGGGCATCCTCGCCCCCCGTGCCCGCAGAGCGCCGGGGAAAGGCGGATAGCCGGGACTGGAGAGGCAGGAGTCAGCGCTGCGACATTCCGTGAAAGCAGAGCACCATCTATTGACTCTCCTCAGCTCCTCGCTCCTCGCTGCCCCGAGCCCGCGCGGGTTCTGCAGCTCCTCCGGCTGCTGCTCCATCCCACGGCCCGGGGGTGGCCAGGGCACCCTTGTGGTGGCTGCTCCATGTCCCAGCTCCGGGACATCCCCAAAGGCTGCTCACCCTTCCAGGGCCAGGCTGGACGGGGCTTGGAGCCCCCGGGATGGTGGAAGTGTCCCTGCGGGGTGAAACGGGGTGAGCTGTAAAACCCTCCAGCCCACATCTGGGATCCTAAAAAGCCCGTGGAGTGTTTGGAGGAGGACAGCGTTATCCTGGTGCCTCAGCTCGTGTCCTGCCTCTGGCCAGGAGATTGCCCACAGCTCCTTCAGCTCTTAGGCCGTGCGAGGCTTTGGCCTCCAGATATTGGGACATGCAGGCCCCGAGTGCATCCCCAGAAGGATAATTCCTGCTAAAAGCGAGCACTACAGCCTGAGTGGGCACACGAAGTGCTCGGTCAGGTGAGGGGGGTTGAATCCTGTGGAGGACATGCAGGAAGGAAGATTCCCTGGAATACGTGGGAGCAGTTTGCAGACAGTGATAGCAGCGCTTATCTTGTGCGGAGAGAGAGCAAAATCTCACGTGTCTGAGGTCAGAGGTGTGCACAGATGAATAAATTTGGGCTTCCAGCCTGGAAAAGGCCATGTTAGGAACACCATATCTGCCCAGGTTCTGCTGCTATCCCAGCTCTGCTCTTGGCTCCAGACTTTAACTGGGCTTGGAAAGGAGCAGCTCAGCGTCCTGCCTGGGAAATGGGACACGTGGCCACTTGTGGGCCTGATCCTTTTCTGCATGTGGAGTTGGGAAAAACCAGCTGGATTAGGGCTGGGATTTCACATCTGAGCTCTGCTGATGTCTCGCAGGGCCAGCCAAAAGCTGGGACACACAAGTTTGGAATTCTGCAGAAATTGTTCAGAGAGCTGGGATTTAAACGGGTGGCTGGTGGTAATCAGCTGCCTTGCTTCCATGTGTTTTGGGGTTGCCTTCTGAATCCCTGCCCGGTCCTGCCTTTTAATGTCTGTGTTTGTAATGCCTGTAGAGGACAACAGAAAAACATCATCTGCTTTTGGGATTTCAGTCAGAACCAGAGCGAATAAGGAACTCCTTTGTTTGCCCTCTATGTTTAATGAAAAATCCCAAACCACCACCAAAGGAAATAAGAACAGGATGTGTCAGATTTTGGGAAACAGGAATTGGGAAATCACAGGATTTCCACATCAAGAAAGCAGGTTTCTGGTTTTGATTTCGTGGAGATTCGTCATGATTTAATTTTTTTTTACACAAAAGTGGCTGCCCCATTCCTGGAAGTGTTCCAGGCCAGGTTGGACGGGGCTCGGAGCACCCTGGGCTAGTGGAAGGTGTCCCTGCCCGTTCCTTTCCAGTTTGGAACCACAGATGGCAGCACGACCCTGGGAACTGCTGCCTCGCTGCTCCTACGGGAGAGACACGAGGCCCAAACTTCTTGGCTTAAAAACCCTGGAAAAACCGAGCGGGAAAGTGAATTTAAATTATTTGTAGAAAAATAGGGCAAAAGAAAAGGCCAAGTGCCAAGTCCTGCATTTGGGTCACCACAAGCCCATGGAATGTTCCGGGCATGGGGCAGAGTGGGGTCGGGCTCTGCTGCCAGGGAACAGGGACAGGAGCAGAGGGAACGGCCTCAGGCTGGGCCAGGGGAGGCTCAGGGTGGACACCAGCAGGAATTTCTCCATGGAAAGGGTGCTCAGGCCTTGGCAGGGGCTGCCCAGGGAGGTTTGGAGTGCCCATCCCTGGAGGTGTCCCAGCAAGGCCTGAATGTGGCACTCAGTGCTCTGGGCTGGGGACAAGGTGGGCATCGGGCACAGATTGGACTTGATGGCCTTGGAGGTGTTTTCCAGCCTAAATGGTTCTGGGATTCTGCTCTAAGTAATGCAGAAGATCAATTTCAACATACAGCTTTTCAGCCTGAAACCTTCATTAATTGCAGCAGAGTGGTGATGCAAGCCCAGGCCGTGGATCACTGCTGCCCTGGTGCTGAGTGCAGGTCTGAACTCCAGAACATGGCATTCCCGCTGGAACTCTGCACTCCGGGAGTCAATCCCACCCCAAGGGCTTGAACTGAAGACAGAAATGAGAACAACGGTAAAAACAATCAAAAATATATTTCCCAAGGCTTTGTGCATTGTGAGGGAACCTCAGCTGGGGAGGGCAGTGCAGGTCCCCTCAGGGCCTGGCCTCAGGGCCTTTTAAAATATGAAATGTGCTGTTAGTTCAAGGAGCTTCTATTGCTTCTTTCTAAAGGAGAAGAGGTGGTAAAATTCTGCAGAGAAGGTTTGCTGTTACCCCTTTTACACAGCACCACTTCCAGCTCTGAGCTGGTGCCGTGAAACGCTGCCTTACAAGGAGTTAGTGGAGATAAAAGAGGTGCTTAATTATTACAATATAGATGTTTAATTGTCCCATTATTCTGCTGAGGAGCTGCAGCAGGATCTTTCACACTAATGCTGTGCCAGATTAACGGAGTGTATTTAAGGAAGTGCCAGGGTCCTATTTGCTGCTTACCCAGATAAAATACTTGTAAACTCAGCGACACACAGGTGCTCACAGGAACTTCTCCTTTATCTGTTACCCATCAGTTTAAAACACCCCGAACCTGTTAATTCACATCTATGTGGCAAAATTTTTTCCCGTAATGTTACAAAAAATACACTTATCTTTTGTCAAAACTCTTCAAATACCCTCAGTCATAAAAGTGCTTTGAGGGTTATTAATTTCATTGAAAAATTACAAGCTAGACTGGAAAACAGCTTTCTGTTTGAACAATATGTGGGGAAGTCTTTGTTCTTGAGGTATTAAAATGCAAATGTTAAAAGCAAGAGGGTACCAGTGTCATAAAAAGGAAATCATTATTTCAGAGGTGATTATTGCTTTACAGTTGAGAGAAATTTCCAAGTACTCCAAAAAAAACCCAAACTGGTGAAAAACAAACTGGGGGGAGGAAGGCTCAGTGCTGCCAGGGCTGGGAATTCCAACACTTCCCAGNTGCTTTTTCTTAGTAAGGGAAAATGACCTGTGTATAATTCCAATCTCAAAAGTAGCTTTGAAAAATCCTTTATTTGAGCCATCAAAAATAATTTCTGCCCCATCTTAAAACCAAACAGTTCTGCCTCAACCCAGGGAGTGCATTTTACCCTGGGCTATAGAACCCTGAGGATGCAGCCTGAGACCTGGACGGAACCAAGGCATGAAACAAGGCAGCACATTAATCCTGCTTTACTCCCGCTCAGTTTCACTGCTCTGAAGATCAGGCTTCTGATCCCAGAAATGCTCTTTGCTCTCTGGATTACCCTGTGGAGCTCCTCATGCTGCAAAATAAACTGGGGGGAGGAAGGTTCAGTGCTGCCAGGGTTGGGAATTCCAACACTTCCCAGGTATTTGTCCCTGGAGGTGTCCAGGGAAGGCCTGGACGTGACACTCAGGGCTCTGGGTTGGTGACAAGGTGGGGACGGGGCACAGCTTGGGCTTGGGGGTCTTCTCCAGCCTCAGGGATCCTGGGATTCCCAGATTCCATTCTCACAGCTGGGATTTTGCTTGCAGGGTCGAACATTACGGAATCTCCTAATCAAAACCCTGTCGTGCCAGGGACCAGAGCATGGGTGGCAGTTTGGGTTTGTCCCCGCAGGGAGCTGCATTTTGAGGCATTTGGGTGTGTGTCCGGGGAGACACAATAAAGACGCTCTTACACCTGCCAGGTTCAGCAGAAAGGAGGAAATGGAATGGATTTATTTACATTATCTCATTCTTATACACGTCCCAACTCCACAAGGGATTGGAGGACATGTCACTTCCTTCTCAATCCCACTGGAGAAGAAAGGTGCTCATCAAAGTTCTCTTATCACAAAAGGAATGAAAAATAGAAAACACCGTTAAGTAAACACCGGCTATTATTTACATGAATCTGTGTGAAAAGAATCTGACTCCAAGGTTAAAAACAGAAGGCTTACAAAAATCCAGGGCAACATGGGTGCTGCAGCTTTTTGCCGTGAGGATTGTTCCAGGGAAAACACCTTGGGGAGAAAGGGATCTCCCGGAGCCTGGCAGGCGGCGCGGCACGGTCCGGACTGACCTCACAGCCACCTTCTGCAGGGGGCTGCTGCCTGCTCGCAGCCCTGCTGGGAGCTGCAGATCCTGCCCGAGATCCTGCCCCAAAAACAGGGCCTGGGTTCTGTTCTCACGCCAGGAACCAAATGGCAGCAGCTGGAAACAGTCGCTGCAGCTGCTGTGTTTGTGTGTGCCTGCGAAAACACTGTAAAGGCGAATTATTGACAAGCAGGAGGGCTTTAAATTTCCCTTTAGAGCTCAGGTCAGGCTCAGCGGTGCTGGTGAATGGATTTGCAGCATGTTTTGTGCTGGGAGTCCCAGAGCCAAGGCAGCCACATCCTTGTTCCAGTGAAGGGAAAAGCCCAGCCCTCTGCACTGCCCTGCTGGTTGGGTCCTGCCCCTTTTGCCTTCCTCTTCCTCCCAGTCTGTGGCTCCTCATCCCAAAGAATCCTCACCCCATGTGTGCTGCAGGACCATCATCCTGCACTCAGGTCTGGGAATTAGTAGGATCCAGCATTTTTCTGTTCACTAGGACATAATTTGTGTTTTATTCATATATATATATTTATCGGAAAGATGTTGTGCAAGACCCAAGAGAAGTCTTGCCCTTTTGCTGATATCCTTCTGCTGGTTTTCAACCCTTAAAAAAATCTAATCTGTGCTATTCAGACAACATGAAAAACAAGGCAAAGTGAGGTTACATTGGTCATTACTCCTCACAGTTTTTAAAATTACTTCACACAGTTTTAAAAATGATGATTTAATAATTTCAGGTTTCAGGGATGTTTCTAAAAAGTTTCTTAATCCTGAGCTGTCTTCCTCGAGGGAGGGAGAAAGATCCCATCTTAATCCTTGAATTGTGTGAAAAATGTTTGTGTTGCAAAGGCACTGCACAAAAATCAGGGTGTCAGAAGCCACACTGGAAATGTTCTTTTCATTCACTGAGCACTTTTTTCCTGCCTTTATTTGCTGGTCTGTATAGAAAATGTCTTTTTCCTTCTGACCTTTCCCTGGCCCCCCAAATAAAGCCCCAGATAACTTTTGCTGTTCTATCCAGCTGCATGTGCTCTGTGAGGAAACGATCCAGATTAAGAAAAGTTTAATTCTGGCTCACTGGCATCGAACTAGGTTGAAAACAGTTCCAAACTCCTACTGCACTTCAGGAAATTACTTTTCCATGGACTTTGCCCCTATTTAAGTAATTTGAATAATGCGGGAACAGATAAAGCAGTAACAATGGGGTAAAATGAAGTGTTTCCAGGACCATGATGGAAAGTGGAGGGAATTTAAAATGAATTGTGGAATGCTTTAAAAGAGACACACGCAGAGGCTCTGATGGATTTTAACTCTTCAATGAAGAGGGAGTAGAGTTCCAGTTGTTCTCTGCCAGAGGACATTTATGGATTTCCCTCTTTCTCCAGACCTTTCCGCAGGTCTGGGATGCCTGTGAGGGCAGGAGAAGGCAAAGGGGAGGCTCCAGCTGTGTGCCAGAGGCAGCTCAGGGCCTCTAATCTGCCAGTCTGTACACACAAGATTAAAGATCCGCCCGGAGTTCTGATTAAGAATGCAAAGTTAAAAGATTAAATACCAGGAAGCCAAATTAAAGAGCTTTAAGTCAATCTCAGAACTCATCAAAGTACCAAATTTTTAAGCTGTCATTACAACACAGGATTAGTGCAAAGCTTCCCTAGCCCTGATTTGATGTCCTTCACTCAGCAATGTTATTTATTCCCCCCTGTGCTCCCGGAATAAACCCAGCTCTTGTCTTCTCTGTGGATCTCATCCCACCTGGGATGTCTGGATGTCTGGAAAGTCCCCTCTGGGACTTTCCCTGGCATTCCAGCCGTGTCCCAGTTATCCCGGAGCCCACGGTGACCCGTGCTGGTGCTGCCCTGCTTGGTGCACTGCCACCGAATGCACCAGAGCTCAGAAAGTGCTCCTAGGCACTCCCATCACTGGGGGCTAAAGGAATGAACTCATCCCGAGGAATGAATTCATCCCGAGGAGTAAACACATCCCAAGGAATAAATGCATCCCACTTCCTTCCCACCTCTGGACCGACTGACCCCAAGGACCTGGGAAAAGGGAGCTGTAGTGAGAACCAGTGGGGTGAGGCCACTGTGGGTGTTCACCTCCAGGTCCCTGAGAAGGAGCCCTAGAAGTCCCTAATTGATGTTCACACATCTCTGGAGGCAGGAATCCTTCCAGCTGGAATCCCTGACAGGCCGGGATGGAGGGAGGAAGGCTGGAGGGTGGTTCTGTCCAGGGATCTGCGAATGCAAGGAACTGCTCTGAAAATGCATCCTGCGAACTGCCACAATTGTTATTTCAAGCTCCTGCTGCAGTGCATTAAAGGGAATGTTCCCCTGCTTTTTGGGATAGTAAATCGTGTCCTTCCCGTTTTTATTTACGGAATTGGGATGTCTCAGCTACATTAAGATTGTGCTTTCCAGGGCTTTTTCCACAAAAGATAACTTAATAACGTGGCTAAATGCTGTGCTAATGAAAGCTTTAATTTGAAGTTTTTCTCCCTTGTAAGACACTGTGCCAAGTGAGCCATTTCCAAATTCGCATCTCAAGCCTTAGAACTTTTTGCAAGAGTTAAGCACAACAATTCCAAGCTTTTTGAAACCACTTTTTAATTTCCCACATACCTGTGCAGAATATCTCGCCCAAAACATCAAACTTACGTGCTAAATTACATGAGGTTCTTTTTTTGAAAAGGGAAAATGAAAATTTTTGTTCTGTATTGAATTTTATTATCCTCCTTTCTGTATTTTTAAGGACTCTTCTCTCTCTGCTCTGTGTCTTGTGACCATTTCTGATGATTTCCCTCAGTAAGGGACATTGAGAAATGCTGCTGTATAAGTTATGTGAACATGCAGTTCTGTAGTTAGCACCTGGTGTCTTTCAGAAATATTCTCCTGGATGGTGGAAGATGAGGGATAAATACCAGGACTTTGGAAAAAAGATGCATTTTTTCCTTGTAATAGAAAAAACCCCTCTTTCTGGAAGCTGTTTGCTGCTCTCTTTTGTTCTGGATGTACTGCACATAACCTGAAAATGCTTTCATTCAGTAAATAAAATACAGGCAGGTTTTCCAAAAAGAATTTATACATGGCTCTTGAGTAAAAATGGGAGGGAAATGAATGTGGAAGGACAAGGAGAACGATGAAGGAGGGAAAAGAGTTATTGTTTAAGAATGCCTTGGCATCCTGCTCCTGTCGGACTCGCAGGGTTTATATCTGAATTTCCCTTGCCGAGGGTTTCCCTTGCTGGTGTTCCAGCTGCAGACAGCAATGGGAACGGGACAATGTGACTCCCAGCCCACAGCAGCCATGGCAGGGGAGGGATTCCCAACCAGCCCCAATACTCTGTCCCACAGATCTTTTAGATTGTCCACATTCTGTATGGAAACATGTCTAATCTACCAGTACAGGGGTACATTTTACAGCAGCTGTGCCATGGAAGGTTCTGCATTGCTTTGCCCTTTCCTATGCATGGGGCAAAAGATTTCGTGGCCCTTTACAAAAGCCAGTGCAGCTGCCACGCTTTAATCAGCTTAAAAACAAAGGAAGAACTAATTGGGAATGTGTCTAACTGCCTTTACTTTTTGCAGTTCCCTTCACCACCTTTGCCAAAGTGAGAGAAAAGGTTCTTTGAGCCCTCGGTGCATTTTTGGTGAGCAGGCTCTGGCAGGAGTGTCTCACTCCAGGGGTTCGGGAGGGTGGGGAGTGTTCCATGGATGATGCTGGCAGATGGGCCTTGCAGAGCTCCTGTCACGGGGCAGTGCCACCAAATCTGCCTTTCCCAGCACCTTTGTGCCACAGACAGGGGACGGCCACCGCGTGCCAGAGCGTTCTCTCAGGTGCTGCTCAGTTCCAGACACGCCTGTGGGGTGTAAATCCTACAGACTAACACACATCTGGCACCTTGGGGGTGTTAGCCACCATTGTGTCCTTATTATTTAGGGAATTAAAGAAGGAGAAGATGAATCAGTCCAGAAACTCCTCTGAGACTTTGCCGTCCCTGACTTTGGTTCTTGGCCACGCCACCAGCACTGGGGTGACCTTGGTCAGGTGCTGAACACCTCTGGAATGGGTCACTCTGTGCAGTTTACGCCCCGTGTGGATTCCTGGGAATGGATTTCCCTCTGCTTTCACTTGCACTTTCTGTCTGAAGGGCTTGGGGAGTGTCAGCTGCTGGCTTGGCTCTGTGTCCCCTCCTGAGCATAACGGGGCCTGCCTTGCACTGCCACAAACACTTCAGCCTGAGCAGCTTGGTTCAAATGCTGCAGTAAGTGACGAGTGCTTGAGAGGCTGATATGAGAGACAACCACGTTTTGATTCTCTGGGAGGAACCTGGGCGTTCTCAGTGCACGCCTCTCTTAATGAAAAGCTGTAAATGCACGCTGCTCTCTGAGGCGGAGCAGGCTGCAGGGTCAAAGTGCTGAATTTCTAAGAGGCTGTTATCCATCAGAGTCTTTCTGATTTAGCCAAACGGAGACTGAAGACCTCAGGAGGAATCTCTTTGCCATGAAATTCGTAGGCCAGTTTTCCAGCCCCAGAATGCTGATGGGAACTCACACTCCTATCAGTGATTGTTGCCTCTGGGACTTCATCTAAGTGTACAAACCCAGGGCCCTGGTGGCTCTTGCAGGGCTTTCTTGGGCCCTTGGCTGAGTTGCAAAATCAAATTTGGTTCCACCTGTTTGTGCTGGTTGGGAAAAGCTCCTTGGGAACCCCCCCTGTTGTTTGTGCCTGACAGCACTGCAGAGTTGGGCAATTCCTCAGCTGCTCTGCAGGGAAGGGCTCAGGCTTGGTGCTGGAGTTAGAGCTGGAATGGAATGGGATGGGCAGGGTTGGAGTAAAAGTGGACAGTTTTTGGCTTGTAAACCCCAAATGTTGGCCTGCAGCAGTTCAAGGGCTGTGAAACTGGGATATGCTTTGCAATCAAAATTAGGGCTGAATTTACTTCTCTGGAAAGCAGAGACAATTGTGTCCATATATTGCAGAGTGAGGATAATTTGTCTCCCTCTGTTCCTCGGGGTTTTCCTTCGTTTATGGGGATAGATTTCTGACCCAAGCACCCCATTTCTTCCCTTATCTGCTATTGACCTCATCAGCAGCAACAAAAAATAGTCACAGCTTCTTTATTACCTTGATATCCTAGGGAAAACCCTAAGGAAACCACTGATATCCCATTCCTTCCCCAGAAGAAGATATGTTTAGGACGTATTTAGGATCCTCTTTGGATGGAGGGATTAAATATCAGCATCTGGCAGGAATGCAGGGATATCTGCAGCTCTGCTTCTGTCTGGGGGAACTGAGGGACCTCTCAGGGCTCCTTCCAGTTCAGTTTTCTGGCTTCCCTATGTAGGACATTGGAATATGCCTGGAAAGAGCATAAAAGGTCCTGTATGTGTGTATATACACACACACACACACACATATATATATATATAATTATTGTACTCATTTCAATAGCACTGGAAGGTCAGATTTGAAGGGAAAATCCCCTTTACAGCCCTTAACTCCCAAAGCTGCTGTTGGATTCCCTGAACAAACGTAGAAGTGCAGCCATTTCAGACCCCAACACTGCCTGAGTTGAACAAACATTGATCATCTGTGAATATTAAGACTGGCACACCTTGCTGCTGCTTTGGCTCTGGATCAGCATCATCATTTATTAACGTTTTGAAATAGCTCTGCAGAATGGGTGATGCTCAAACCCACACCTGAAAAATGTCCCCAAATCTCTCCACAGAGAACTTGGGGGGTGAGGAAAGAAGAGGAAAATCAGCCAAGAGTGATGCAGGAAGTTCAGCCCCTCAATTTACCCACTTTTTATGCATTTTGTACAAATCAAAGGCTGCGTTTTAAGTCTGTATTAGGTCATCAAATGGCTCTTTTCAAAATGTCAGCAATTCATTGCCCAAATAGCCTGCCAAATAATAGTTAATCAGTTGCAAATGGGATGCAGATTCTCCTGGAAACTTCGGGGAATTGTTCACCTCAGCTAAATGCAGGCAACACTTTAAGTCACTTCCTGCACTTGCCTTGGCTGGGTTAGGCTGGACAAAACTCTGACTGGAATAATTGTGGAAATGTGGCTTAGACTGGAAGGTCCTGTTCGATTTTGTTAACAGAACTGTGCCAAGAGCTCTTTGCTGCGTAAACCCAGCCCCCCTGCAGCTCCCTGTCACTGCTTTAGAGCCTTTCTAGCAGTCCCTGCCTAGCATTATGCAGATTTTTGCTCTGTTATCAGCTCTGTTACCAGCTCTGCGTGTCCACAGGCTCCCACAGAACGGCTCGGTGTGCTCCATCCACTGCCTGCACGCTGGAACAATTTAGATGTCACTCATCAGACTTAATTGTTCACCTGCCTGAAATCCACATTGAAACACTGTGGATGAGTTTCAGGCAATTAAAGTTGCTCGAGGCTTGGCAGACAGTGGCGGGAAGTAGAGTCAAAAGCAGAAACAAACAAGTTCAGCTCGTGCCTCTGCATAATGCTTAAAAATATCGGATTAATTAAAGACAGGAGCGAGGATGAGGAGTGGATGAGGAGTAGACGAGGAACTGGCCCCATGTCCAGTGCTCACGTGTCCTTCAGTGGCATTGACATCCTCGTCCAGTGTCCCTGCCAGACACTGGGCCCTCGTCCGAGGAAAAGCCAGGAGCAAAAGCCCCCCCAGCCTCCCTCTCCCGGCTCTGTGGCAGGAGCAGCCCCAAACTGCTGTGGGAATATTTGCTTTCACTTGTGCTGCACAGATAGACACTTTCCCAGCTGCCAGTTGCTTCAGAAATCCTGGATGTGAGGGAGTTCTGACGGTGATGCACTGGTAACAACCTGCAGGGATGAAGCTGAAGGCCAAATAAATAATTAATGTGGCCCTCCTGATGAACGTCTCTTCCCTAGCACTGGGTCTCATTAAAATCAATAGAGGGAGCACGGAACAAAAGGCCACGTATTCCCTGAGTTTAGCCTGTAGATAATGAAGTGGCAAATAGGTCACGCTGCTTAGGAATTTATTTAAAGCAATTTTATTTTGATAATGCCAGCTGTCACCAAGTGCTGCTGGCAGGGATGGTCTGCCAGGTAATTTTTCTTCCTACCTGAGCAAGCCTTGACCCTTGAAATACCAGCTCTGGATGCACAGTGCAGCTCTGGGCAGGGGCCTGGAGGTGTGGGCATTCTGCATGGTAAGAACAGGAACTGGAAAAGGGAATTCAGCCATCAGCAGCTGGGCAAGCTCGCTGTCTTTAATTCAGTAGTCAGATAAACTTTATATCTGCCTTTGTACCTCTGGGCCTTCTGAAGGGATGGCAGCTCTCGGGCTCCAGGTATGCACTGAAATGAGGAGATGGCTCTGGGGTCTAGATGAGAGCAAAGATCCCCTTGCAGGGCTCGGTCTAGCTGGGGTGACATTTCTGTCTGGAGCAAGGGAGGTGATAATTTGGGAAGAGTTGGGACAGTGACAGTCTGCTGGAAAAGCTTTCCTCGAGCCTCAGAGCATCCCCCAGGGACGCTCAGAGTGATTTAATCAGCAGAGAGGCATTATTTAATCAGTCATGAACCTGGGGTTGAAATTTTTAAAGAGAAGTAATTTTCTGTTCATTTCGGAAGGGAAGCAGGAGACAAGTGTGGCTGGCAGAAAGCTGTCCTTGCTGGGGACTGCCTGTGGTGACATCCCCTGACAAGAGGAGCCTGTGTCAACCAGGTGTGAACTTGGTCCTTGTGCTTCCTCCATCCCCTCCAAAGCACCAGAGCCTCTGGATTCTGTTGTTCAGGGGTGAGTGCAGTGTCTGTGGGAGATCAGGGGTCTGATCTCCCTGCTGGCTGTGGCATGCCTGGCAGGGTTTGTGGGGTGCAGCTGTTCCCCCATCCCCGTGCCCGGGGAGCACAGCCCAGGCTGTGCCTCTGAGCAGGGTGGTAATCTCCAGGCAGTCTGATTGAGTGGAACGGGCAATCCCTGCTGGACAGCAAAACGCTAGATTAGCAGTTAGGCACCCTCGTGATTGCAGAGATAACTGCTGAAGACATCAGCACTGCACTCGTGGCATTCCGAGCTGGCAGCCCGTGGAAGAGCACTGCTCTGGCAATCAGGAGAGCACGAACGTGCTGGCCTGCTCAAGGTGCTGTGCTGTAGGAGAGCTCCGGTGGCAGGACTGCTGCCTCTTTGCTTGTTAGGCAGCCCGTTTCTCTTTCTCTGGATATTTAAGGCGTTGCCTTCTCAGAAGATGCTGCTTTATGGGAGGAAAAAAGGCCAGGCTGCTCCAAGTCCCAATGTCCAACCTGGCCTCGGACACTGCCAGGGATCCAGGGGCAGCCACAGCTGCTCTGGGCACCCTGTGCCAGGGCCTGCCCACCGTCCCAGGGAACAATTCCTTCCCAATGTCCCATCCAGCCCTGCCCTCTGGCAGCGGGAAGCCATTCCCTGTGTCCTGGCACTCCAGGCCCTTGTCAGGAGTCTCTCTCCATCTTTCCTGCAGGCTCCCTGCAGGCACTGGAAGGCCACAATTTGAACACCCCAGAGCTTCTCTTCTGCAGGCTGAACAATCCCAATTCTCCCAGCCTTTCCTCCCAGCAGAGCTGCTCCATCCCTCTGCCCAGCCTGGTGCTCTGAACGGAGAGCTCTCAGGGATACCTGTGTTTATACCACTCTCCATTTGTCTGCAGGATAAGGACGACTGAAAATGAAAACAGGGAGTGTGGAACAAGGGGAAAACAAACCCATGGTCTTCCCAGAGGAGGTGCTGGGGAGGCACTGACCTGGCACTTGCCTGTGTAAGTAAGCACAGGTCAGCAGCAATGATGGCTCACAGGCCGGAGCTCCGTGGGCAGCTGGGGATAGAGAGTGACCTTCCAAGTGCTCCTTGCCCTGTCCCTCTGCCACGCTCAGCAGCACGCCAGCTTTTGGCACTTGCCCCATCCCTGGTGCTCTCCTGGCACCTCCCGAGCTGAGGGATCCTCCCTGCCTGCCAGAGCTGTTTGCTGAGTGCAGTTCCCCGGAGAGGGAGAGTCTCTGGGTGCCAGGGAGGGCAGCTCCGGGATTCCTGGGAGCCCAGCCCTGGGAGAGGTATCCAAGCCACCCTCTGCTCTTGCAAGCCTTGGCTAAAGGTCTGTCTCACGTCATGTGTGGAGATAAAATCCCCTTTCTCTGGAGCCCTGGGGAGCTGGGAAGTGCTATGGACACACCTTCATGGGATTCAGAGTGGGTGAGCACAGTGTTGTCTGGTTCAGGTGTTTCTGGGATTGTGGTTCTTTGGGATAACCAGAGACTTGGGTGGCTCTTCAACAGCCCCGTAGGCATTTCCAGCATTCCTTCTTTTCCACTGAGCCTTCCCACTTTCTCAGGAAAGTGAAGGGGATACAGGGATGCTAAATAGTCCTTCCTAAACCCAGGGATGTAGGGGAAAGATCAGCTGACACTAAAACAAGGGCGTTTCTGGGGCGAAACACATTCAGCAGCACCCATCAACACTGCATTTTTCTTTTATAAACAACTATATTTCTGTTTGTAAACATCCTGCTGCTGTCAGGAGAGATTTCTAGTGAGGACACTGGCTTTCCTAATCTCTAAGCAGGCTTCTCTGCTGCCATGCAGGCAAAAAGGCAGGAAAATGGGATTTGCAGGGATACAGGGAGAAGGTCACTGCAATCATATCTGCTGCTACATCCACATGTACAACTGTAAAAAGTAACCAAACAAAGTTCTGTCTCTTAGTTTCAGGCAAACATGAGTAGATCTTTCAAAAATTGAACTTGGAATTCTTTAATCTCAAGGTCTAAGCCACAGGAAAAAATAATAATAAAAAAGGCTTGATCATAAACCTTTTATCACTTTTAACCGAGTCATTTTAAAATACCTTAGCTGAGGGCCGTGGATGGCAGAGCAATAGGGTTACAGGACGGGAAAATAATAACCTGCTTTTCAATCATTGTTTCAATAATAACCTGCTTTTCTACCGTCACAGTGGTGCTGGGGGTCTGCGGGGTCTGTTTGCCACCTGACGATGACACAAATAAATGAAGAAATAAGATTCCCTGTGAGCTCTCACAGCCGGGGGCTGCTTTCCCCTGTTGCTGCTCACCAGCCTCTGCAGCAGACTGAGCTTCCCAAAGCAGGCTCCGGGGTTCCAGCTTCCCACCTGAAAGAGACCCTGCTCTCTCTCTCCTGTCCCACTGTCCCCAACCCCCTGGAGGACAGACATCCTCCAGAGGAAATGCTGGAAAACTGCAATAGTAATTCCTGGTTTTCAGAGGGAGGAAAAGAAGAATCCAGGGAGTTTTGCATTGCCTGACAAGCACGTGCACTAAATAACTGTTTTTTAATTAAGTGGGAGGAAATGAACAGGAATTAATATGAGTCTGTCAACACCAGGACATGTTAATCTGGTGAATTTCTTTCTTCAAGAGCTTGACCCTCTCTGGGTGAGGGAAGGGGTCCTTAATAAACCTTTGTTGTCCCTAAACCCAGGCTGAAATTCTCCCTGCCTGCACCATGGAGGGGTCACCCAATCCAGGCCAGACCTTCTGTAATCTTGGTGGTCAAGATTTGTTATAAATTGAATATTCTCAGCCCTAATTTCTAAGAGATTTTCATTTCTGAGTCAAGAATGGCTTTATTGATGATAAATATATTATGGATGATACGGCAGTGTGATTGTGTCAGTGCTGCTCACTGATCACTCCTTGTGGGACTTTGATTTTTCATTTTAAACACCAATGCCTGCTGATGGTATCACCTGGCGCTATGATATTACCAAATAATCATGCTTTAAAAGAAATGGAAAAGGGGAAAGACGGTGGAAAGCAAGTTTCTCACAGAAAAGAGCCTGCAGAGTGTTCTTACAATATCAGAGAGAACAAGAAAGCCTTGTTGCTGGATACCCTTGTGCTTCGTACATTTCTGTAGTGAGAGTTCATGAGTTAATGAATTTCCACTTTGGTGTCTGGGGCCTGCTTTCTGAACAACTGTGCTCAGCAGAGCTGAGCTCCTGCTGCTCAGCAGAGCTCCAATCTTTGCTTCAGAAGGGAAAAGAAAAGGTTCACTCCCAGATTCTTGGAAAAAAGAACCCTGTCTGTTGTTTATTTATTTATTTAGAAAGCACATACAGCGATGCACGGGGCGGGAACAGAGATGCAGATCGGGTGAGCAGAGAAACCCGGCCCAGAGGAGGAGCCGGACGCTCCCCTGGAGGAGGATCGGTAGTACATCGGTCTGGGCCAGCGTTTTGGCTGCCGTACCTCTAGATTAGAAAAAGGAACCACAGAGAGCCTCTGAGGAGCAGGGACTGGTGTCCCCATGCCAGCAGTGCCCCGCTGTCCCCTCGGGCAGGTGGCCGTGTCCTGCGGGGCCGCCCCGGCCTGCTCACGCCATGGTTTCCTTCCTCAGCGTGCGCCGCTGCTGGCAGGTGAGGATGCTCGGGAAGGACGATTTCCCCTTCGTCCTCGACCTCTTCTTCAGCTTCTTCTGGTGCTTGAGGGAGATTCCCAGCTCCTCCATGATGGCGTTGAAAGAAAGACACTGTGGGGAGAGGGGATGGCGTTAAACACTCCCCAGCCCGGAGCGGCCGGCGGAGCTGGGCTCGGGCCCGGCCTGGGCCCTCAGCGGGCTCGGGGAGCTCCGGGGACATCCAGCGGGGACATCCAGCAGGGACATCCAGCGGGGACATCCAGCAGGGAATAAACCCGCGGGGAACAAACCCCCGGGCACCACAGGGCACTGCCCACACCTGGGGGTTCTGCCCAACTCGGCTCCCACCGAACTTTGGCTCAACTAAAGCTGCTTGTGGATGTTTCCGAAATCCCCCACAGGCTCATTGACGATGTTTTGGTGGCTTCGCATCACAAAACTTACCCTTTCTCATTTCCCCCTGACCTCACAACAGAAAAGATCTCGTTTTAAATGCCACATACCTTAGTCACAAAAACCCACGAGCATGCTAGAGAAAACAAAGAAGTTTTTGAAGGTTTCTTTGTCGTTTAGTTATTTTCCCCTCATGAAATGAACAGACATTTCTAAAATACAGCCCAGCCCTCAATCTTCTTCTTTTCTTTGGTAAGAATCTTTTCAAATATTGTGTGTTGAAGAAAGGAGATAATTACCACAAGAATAAGGGAGCTGAATGGCTTGGAAAGAAAGAAGAGGTCTTTGTTCTTCCCACCATCACAACATTAACAAAGACATTTGGTGTAAGTGGAAACATCTTTTAAAATCCACAGCTGGAATAATTACATATAACACAAAGAAACACCAGGAGCCTTTAAGTGGAAATATGTGGTTTTGCAGAAAAAAAAAAAAAAATTGTTCTGTGCAAATATACATTAATAGATTATTCATATACAAAATCAAGTGATGGCAGCAGGGGGAAACAGAGCTTTAAGCCCCTTACCTTCACCAAGCTGAATAAATGTGTGAGCCTGGTTCTGCAGCGAGCTCCTGCCCCCAGTGCCTGCTGTGGGTGTGAATTTTACCTGCCCTGTGTGTGCCACCCCGTCCTCGTGGGCTGGGCTGCACACAGGCTGAGATCCCAGACTTATCTGGGGCAGGTTTATAGCTCAGCGTGCTCCTTCTCTGAGGTGCTTCATTTTTGTTCATCTCAAATTCTGAGGTGAATTAAACTCCTGTTAATTGGTGCCCCTGCCCAGAGCCAATAGGGACAGCCAGGGCAGTGCCCTGTTGCTGTTTCAGCTGTGGTAGCCAGGCCTCTGCTGCTGCAATTATCATTTAAATACCCTCCCTTTGACAATATCATACAGAAATTCCTGCGTTCCTTCCCTCCTGGAAGCAGCAGGAGGAGCAGGAATCCTCAATCCTCTGAACACTCTTTCTGTATTGCTCCAAGGCTCTTCCGGAGAGCAGCACCACTGGTTGCCAAACTAATAAACCCAAATGCTCTGAGTGGCTGACTTGGCCTGGATTATCTCTCCCTGTGATCTCAGCTTTAACTGAGTTTTTAAAATCTGGATTACAATGTGAATCCGGACCTCCATGGTAAATAGGGACAGTGTCCTATTAACCCTTTGTAGGATTGATCAGGCTTATTTTTATTTTCTTTCCCTTTCGTTCTCACTACCCTCCTAACGTGTTGTATTTAATCCCAGCCATCTCTGCAGAGAGCAGATGGGGATGGTTTCTGCAGGGGAAAGAGTGCATTTTACTGCCTTGTTAATAGGCTGGTATTTTAATTTTCCAAGCGGGTTCCTACTACTCAGACTGCAATAACCACGACGCCTCTCACATTCATCCCCACAAAACAGCCCCAAGAAGGTCATTCTGCATCTGCAGACAGAGACACAGAACATATTGCTGGGAGGTTTCTAATAGCTGATCTGTGCAGTGCCCAGTGATTCCACTTCCAGCTGCCTGGAATTTTAAAATAATTATTATCAGGAAGGCTTCAAGTTGTTCTTAGGAAAAGTGATGCAGAGCGAGCACAGCGCCAGCCAGAATGGTGTGGGATTTGCAGGAAAGCCATGGACAAGGACCACACCCCGTGGGGAAGCCCAAGACGTGGCCCTCCGAGCAGCACCTACAAAGCAGCCTTCAGAAGGAGGATGCTGACATCAAAATTCGATTAAAAAGGTAATAATATCCTGTTCTTTTGTCTCATATTCAGGAGGCCAGACTGAACGGGCTGCTTTAAAGCCCCTCTTTTTTCCCTGCTGTTCAGTCCACTGCTGAGGTCTGCCCGGAACCAGAGCAGAGTGGGCACAGAGCGATGCCTTTTACAACTTAATAGCGAATTTAACATTTTGCTTTCAGCCAGCTTAACTTTCTCATTCTGGCAGTGTCAAAATGCTGCAGGCCGTGGCATGTAAAAGGAAATGTCATGCTTTAAGAACAGAATAGGCTCTGCTCTCCGTGTGATGTGGGACTCTTTCTCTGTGCCCTTTGGTCATTTCAGCAGCTGCTAAAGCTTAGTCATGAAGCTCCCAAATCCTTCCTTACACTCCCATGCAGAAGTCTGTGCTAAGCTTTAGGAGAATTACAGATTCAGAATTAAAAGGAAATAAATAAATAAACACAAAATAAAGCAGAAGCAATGAAAAAAAGGAGCTGTAGTCAGGATTTATCAATCTGTTGCTCCTGCTGCTGGGCCACCACTGGGGACAAAACATTTCAGTTGCATTTTATTAATACCTTGCAAAACCAACCAAATAACAATAAAAAAGCCACTCCAAGCCCAGTGTGCTGTTTTGAAGTGCTGAGAACTGGGAAAATCAAAGGATGTGGGGCAGGTTTCATTCTGGAAGAACTCCTGAGCAGCTCAGGGGCAGAGGAGGAAGTGCAGAAGTCAGGATTTTTCTCCTGCACCCATAGCTGGGACACTGACCTGCATCTTGTGCTGAAAGAAACTTGGTTTATCTGTGCACAGAAGGAAAAATACCCCAAAATATCCAAAACAGTTTCTCTTAGTGAGCCAGCTGCTGCTGGGGCACAATAAAGATCTGTGTGAGTATTCTGTCACCGATGGCAGGAGGAGATCCCCGAATTAACTCTTTGAACCTGCCGGACTCTATTGAGCTGTGCTTGCCAAAACTGTGTGACAGTAATCCACGGATTAATTTACCTCCTCCCCACTTACAGGAACTGTTCCTCTGTGCCCTGCTCACAAGAAAAAATCAGGAAAGCTGCTCGCTGCTCTCCCACATCATCTGAACACCAGTGATGGTTTTTGATAACTCTTTTTGCAGCTGGGGATGAGGCTCTGTCAGGAGCTGCTTTGGAATTCCCCCAGGGAGTTGTGGGGCTGTCTGCGGGGACAGCTAAACCCAGGGAAGGATGGCTGCCACTGCCGTGGGGCTGTGGGACTGACAGCTGGGAAATGTTTACCCAGCAGGTGACAGAAACGCTCTGGATCTGGCACTAATCTAAGGAATGGTTACAAAACCAGCCCAAGCTGCTGCCCAGAGGATTTCCTGCGTGGAGCAATGATGCAGATAAACACATTAGGCATCTTCCTTCTCCTCTGAGAGCTGAGAGAAGCTGGATTTAATTAGTTTTAAGTCTCTTCTACTGGGAAGCTGCAAATAAAAAGTGCTTCCTTAATTCAGGTATTCAGAGGACCTAATTCAGGTCTTTGCTGGCAAGAAGGAGCATTTTATGGAGAACCAAAGCTTTCAGGGCTCCGTTCAAACAAGTGAAGAGACCATTCTGAGCAAGACCATTTGTTGCAGCATCTGGAGCGGAGCATAAACTCCTGGCCCCAGATGAGCAGAGCAGAATTGGTACAGCCGAGCTGCGAGCAGCACAGCTTTGGCACAAAACTGTAAAAATTGTAACAGGCAGGAGAGGAAATCCCAGGGCACTGCTTGCTCTGCCTTTCCTCAGGAGCCAGGTACGACAGAAACCATTCGAGGGTTTCACACTTTGGGTGTGAAGGCATCCACTCCAACAAGTCCCCTGACTGCAGCAGGGGGCAGAAACGGCCCCAGGAAAACAGAGCAGCCACTCCTTTGATGAGCAGGAGCTCCACTGGGCAGGAAAACACAAAACAGGAGCGAGGGGTGAGGGGCGAGGGGAGGGAGGTGAGCTGGTGAGACTGCTGGGAAGCTGGGACACGATGGAATACAGATAAAGGGGTTTGGAAACACGGGGGTTTGCCACAGTCCATGGCATCTCACGAGCAGGCGTTTCTGTGCATCTCAGATAGCTGACATATGTTTTTTGGTGGCAAAACCACATCCAGCCCATTGTCCCCTGCCCTGTCAGTGCCCGACTGGCTGAGGGCTGGAGGAAATCCAAGTGTTGTCCTTGCAGGGTGTAAAACACATCCAGTGCCAGCCTCCTACACGAAACATCCCACCAGGGGTTCAATATGCAAAGCAATGCCAGGGCTTTGCTGCCTGGCATAAATTGATATCCCGATTTTCCCACAAAAGGGTTTTCTCTGTTACAAATGAACATCATGAATTGCTCAAACAAGGCAGAGGAGTTGCTCTGTTAATGGTCTGTGCGGGTGTTGCCTGAGGGTGCTCCTCTTGAATATGTTCCCGATGGTTACATGGCATAAAATTTAACTGATGGGTCTGATTTTGTGCCATGATAGTGACTTGCAGGCTTTGACTAATGAATTTTAAATGGAGGAATTAAAATTCATTAAATATTGACACAGGGAATGGGAGCTGCCAGCTCGACATCTCCGGCTGCCTGTGCCAGGGGTTCAGGAAGGGAATGGGGCCCTGCAGGGTGTTGGGGAGGCTCTCAGGAGCTGCCTGGCCCACCAGGCTGAACGCTCCTCCCTGCTTTCCGTGATGAGGCTGCCGCTGTTCAGCTGGGCTTGGGGAGGAGATGGAAAGGGGGTAAATAATTTTTCTTACCTGACGCAGGCGAATTGCCCCAGGAAATGACAAGGTGACAATTGCACATGAGAGACTGTGACAATTCTGAAAGGCCACCACGCTCTGCTGAGCTCCCTGCTGGCCGGGGGGTAATTATTTCAATACACATTTAAAGTGCCCGGATTTCAGGGCTTTGGCAATTTACTCTAGGTCAGCTTATCTCCTGCGTTAACCCTTTGCAGTGCTGAGCCCTGCCTGGGGGCGATGCTGTCCCCGGACACACCTGGGTCCTTCCTGACTACACGGTGTGGATCGAGGGCTGGGCTCGGATCCCTCGCTCCTCCCGGATTAACTTGCCACAGTCTAACTCCGTGGATAAGGTGGTGCCAGAGGTGGAGTTGGACGGGTGGGGTTGCTTACACTGCAGTCCGTAAAAGAAACAAAAGGCCTTGCATGCAAGAGAAGAGAAATGGAGAAAGTAAATAAATGAACGAAGCAAAACTGAAAACAAGCATGAGAATGATACAAAAGCCATTTAAATCAAAAGAGACTCCAGTTATGGAAACAGAAAAGTCACAGATTGTATTCAACAATGCTTTGGATTAGCTTAGTGATAACGCTCCCTGCACAGCATTTCCCATCTAAGCTGCTTATTTCACCAGGGAAAGGAGAAAACAACCCCAGAGAAACCAGTGAGAAACACTGGAATCACTGGTGTTGGGCTCTCTGTGAAACTGCTCCTGGAAGAGAAGCAGGATGTGCCACATTAACTCACTTAAATTCTGATTTTTAAGCACCACCTTGCTGTGCAGCAGCAGCGCAGGTGCAGAAGTGGGGGAGTGCAGACGTGTGCAGCCCTGAGTTCTGTGTTACTCACCCCACATACTGCTCAGTGGATTAACACCCCTGGCCTGAAGCTTTAGGTCTGCTTTAGTCCTGGCTTCAGGGAGGCACTGCCTTGCACAGACTCCTGAAGAGTTTCCAGGATATTCTGCACCATGCTAGCACTTCAGCTAAACACTTTTATTATACTAAATATTTTAATTGGCTGCAACTGTTCTCCAAAACGTATTTGAATAAAAGATCTCCCGAGACACGAACAAAACAAAGATACTGATACATTTTTATGCATTTTGTGCTAAAACGGTCCTGCCTCTTTCACAGGGCTGTTGGTTCCCTAAATGGGTGTTTACACTCGATTTTAAGGATTGATCCTTTCTCACAAACTGCTCTAATGCTCAAGGCGTGATTTATACACAGCATTTCCTTTGTTTTCCCTCTGCCCTTTTAAATTGCTCATTACACTTCAGGGGAGCTATAACCAGAATTTCTTTGGCTCCGTAATCTTACTTTACAGTGGCATCTATCACCTCTCACTCTCTCTCACTTCTCCCTGCTTTGAAGTGCATCCTTAGCACAGCTTGTAAACTTCTGGCTCTGAAAAAAGATGCTTTCTAGGGCAAGAGGAAAATGACTCTTGGGATTTGGATGCACTTCCCTCTGTTACTCCAGGGGCTCATGTGAGTGCCACATAAAAACCCAGCAGCCCAGTTGTGTGTTATTCCTTTCCAACGTAATTTATGCCCGAAGTCTTAAAGCTCAAGCAGAAACAGTTTGAGAAATTAATTGCCCTTGTTCTGCACTGCCCTGCTAAGCAGCACTAATTGGACCGCGGGTGAGGCACTTCCCTGTCCTTATTAATAAATTATTTATCATCAGAGCCAGGAACACCTGATGAGGGCTGAGCAGCACGAAATGTGCCCTCCAGCGAGGAGGCTGGAGAGCCCGAGGCGCAGAGCCGGGCCGGGCAAGGCCGGGCAGGGCAGGGCTCGCTCACCTGCTCGATGTCGCTGTTCTTGCGCGACTTGTAGATGAACTCGCCGATGGCCACGAACACGGACAGCACCAGCCCCGCGGCCAGCACGATGAAGATGCCCCCGATGTTCTCCACCCCGAGGGCGCTGGCTTCCTTGCTGTCCTCCTCGGGGCAGCCGTTGCCTCGCCACCACTTCTCCTTCATCATGTGCAGCTTGCCCTCCTCCTGCAGCTGCAGGATGGCAATGGTGATCTTGTCCCTGTACGGGGACCCTGCAAGGGGACAGCGAGCCCTGGCAGTGCTGGCGGGGAGCAGCTGCCACCAGCTGAGGCAGAAGCGCTCCCTTGTCACAGGAGGGATTATTCCAGCTGGAAAGGGGGATCTCTGTTGGTGACTGCCCTGGGGACTGGGAAGCAGAAGGCTGCCCTGGTGCAGTTATTTGAGAATTCATGATAATTTGAGGGTCCCCTAGTGAGGTTTATTTAAGCCTTGGCAGTGGATTTTCTTGCTAAGTCATTCCTCCACATCATATTTGAATATTGCTGTGAGCGCTCTTTGGGAGTTTCTGCTTTGCATCCCTTCTGTTGACTTCAGCATCTGCTGGTTTTTCCTGCTGCATCTCAACGAGTGCCTGCCTCGGAGGAGCCCACAGCCTCCCAGATGCTTCCTCTTCTCATTTACACCTGCACCGCCCACAGCTCCACCTCAGCTACCTGCAGCTCGTAAGAACGCCGTGTGGACAAGTCCTTTTTGTTGTGATTTGCAACAATAGCGGCCCTGCAAGCTGAAAATAGCAACCATTTCATGCTTCTGGTTTGCAGGCCAGCGTTTGCTAAATGGTGTGTGTGCAGGCTCTGCAGCTTTACGGCCTGGGCCGTGCCTGGTCACACCGGGTGGCTCAGGCTGTTCTGATTTGCTCTCACACACTCTGCGTGGCCTCTCCGTCCTCCAAAATCTTGCAGCCTGTGTTTGTGAGAGGGACTTTCCTTTGTGGGAGCAGGATTTTGTGATGGAGGAGAGTGGGCTTGTGAGAAAGGTTCTGTGATTCTGTGAGAGGCTGTTGGGCTCCAAAGGCACGTGTGCTCCCAAATCCTGCCAGGCTGGACTCCCTACAGCTGGAAACATTCAGTCTGGGCTGAAATGCAGTGCTGAGAGCCCTGTGCCCATGCAGCTACTCCTGCCCACCCTTTCCCCTCCTTTAGGAGCACATTAATAAGACATGGAGGGACAGGACACAGGGAATGGCTTCCCACTGCCAGAGGGCAGGGATGGATGGGATATTGGGCAGGAATTGTTCCCTGGGAGGGTGGGGAGGCCCTG
>VYXC01006376.1:124594-153729 GCA_013397175.1 Platysteira castanea
ATCCTGGGGACAGCTCCTGGGCTGGGGGACTGGCCTGGGGCTGGGGACAGCCTGGGCTGGGGGATTGTCCCAGGGACAGCCGGCAAAGCACAGCCTGGGGTGGGGGTCTGTCCCCAGGACATCCAGCCGAGCAGAACTGGCACGAAGGGCTGTCCCGGGGACATCCAGGAGAACAGAACTGGCACGAAGGGCTGTCCCCGGGACATCCAGGCGAACAGAACTGGCACGAAGGGCTGTCCCCGGGACATCCAGGCGCACAGACCTGGCACGAAGGGCNCTGGCACGAAGGGCTGTCCCCGGGACATCCAGCCGAGCAGAACTGGCACGAAGGGCTGTCCCCGGGACATCCAGGAGAACAGAACTGGCACGAAGGACTGCCCCCGGGCCATCCAGCCGAGCAGAACTGGCACGAAGGGCTGTCCCCGGGACATCCAGCCGAGCAGAACGGGCACGAAGGGCTGTCCCGGGGACATCCAGCCGAGCAGAACTGGCACGAAGGGCTGTCCCCGGGACACTGTCCCCCGCCAGCTGTGCAGCAGCAGCTGTGCAGCGATGGATGGCACCGCTGGGGCTGGCACGGGGCTGCTGCTCCTCCGCAGCCCCAGGGCTCCCCGCCCCGCTCACGGGCACCGCCGGGAGCCACGGGGCTGCTCCCGGGAAGCGTTCCGGGAATGGGGAAGGAGCAGCAGCCCCCCCAGGGCAGCAGTGCTCGCTGCCAGCGGGTGCTGGACGCGCTCTCCCTGCAGCAGAGCTGCCCACCATTCCCGGGATCACCGCAGCCCCGGCGCTGGAGGGTCCCAGCAGGACGTGGAGCCCCCTCTGAAGCGGGGGCCGGGCAGGAGCAGCCCCCAGCCTGGGTGTCAGGAGCCCCCTGCTCTCCCAGCTCTGCGAGGCGCTCCCAAAGCCACAGGGACACGGAGGGAGCGGCACAGGATCCCTGGAAGAGCTCTGGGTGAGCGCACACCCAGCAGGAGCACCCCAAGGGCTGTCCCCCCTCGGGGTGCCCGCTCTGGGTCCCCAGCGCGGCGTGGCTTCCTCACGGAGCGTGAGGATGCAGCTCTAATTGACAACCTCACCCAACATTCTAATTACTGTCGCAACAATATAATTAAGCACTGAATTTATGCACGGTTGGGAGCGGAGTGCCTTGCTTAGCTGGAGTAATGAAGTCTGGTAATAATGAGCCCGTTAATTGGGAGAGGATGTAGCTTAGGATGCCGTCAGCTGCACAATACCCAGAACGAGAATAGCAAAAATCACGACAACAGACAAAGTTTTCAGGTTCAAGTTACAACAGTTCTGCATGCACCCATCACAAGAAAAGCAATTCCCAAGTTATGTTTCAGGTTTGTGCTGGGGTAATGGAAGCAGGTGTTGCGGAGTGACCAGACTGTTCCCAGCTCAGTCCATGCACACAGAGGGAAACACATCCTTAGCACGAGACCCTGAGTTAGGACCAGTAGGTTGCCAACAGCCCTAGGAGTGACGAGTTCCCCCCACAGTGTTCACACAGGGCAGGAAGAGGAATAAATCCCTCTGCCTGACCTGCCTGGGAAGCCAAAGGCTGGGATTTTGCAGGATTTCAGAAAACCACCGCATTCAGTGAGTTGGACAAAAATCATCTCCATCACGGAAAGAGCAAGAGAGCCATTGCTGGAAAGTGGCCATGAGATTCTGGCAGCAAAGCTCTGTCTTGCAGAATGGGAAGGGTTTTCCAGCCCTGGGTATATGTTTCAGTGTGTTAGCAGGGTGTCTGTCTCTTTTTCATCTCGAAACAAAAGCTGATTTTGTTCTCGTGTTTCTATTGCTGTGCTGGTCTCTGGTTTACAGTTCAGCAGAATTCACTGCTCAGACCTCCTGTTTTCCTGGCCTTTTTTCCCATGGTTTCCTCCCTCTTCAGCAGCATCTGTGCCAAGGTTTCTGATAAAGGTGAGATGCTCAAGGTCACCCAAGCACCTTTTTCCACAGGGCCTGTGTGACATTATTGACTCAGCTGCTTGGCTCTACCTTCACTGACGTAACAGCACAGCTGACACGGCATTAGCAGAAAGGGGAATTTTGGCAGAAAACACCTCGTTCATCCACTGGCAGTGTACTTGGAACAGAGCTTTGCCAGTCTGCAACCCTTCACAGTGATAAAACTTCAGTGTTTGAGTTTAAAAATTAATGTAACAGTGACAGGGCTACGTAAGGCTCAGAGACAAATGAGAAATTATTCAGCTGCTGTAAAGTTGAAAGAAATGACAGGAGGATTAAACCAGTCTGTGCAAATGATTCCCAAGTATTTGTTTTCCAGGAACTGATGTCAAAATGTGGGTAACTGTTTAATTTACTGCGGCAGTGCTGAGAAGTGGATGGTTTCTGGGGTTATTAAAACCAACCAGTAATTGCTGAAACACTTTGCAAATCTTACAGAAATCTTGATGTATTTGGAGACACGGACAGGTCTCGATGTGGGCTGCAAGAACAGCTTAGCTTAAACTGTATAAATCCAAATTAACATGAACACAATTTCACTTCTTCAGCCCCTGCAGCTGAATGCAGCCAGGCACGGCTTCCCGGCATCAGCTCAAGGAAAGCATTTGTGTTCCCTTCCACTGTTCTGAGGCAGAGGGGGCTGGGGGATGTTTTCAGTCTTGGCACACAACGGCAGAGAAGTCAGTCTGTCAGAGTGGAGCAGGTTTCAGATTAGTCATGACTGGGATCATGGGCTGTGTGCAGTGGAGTTATTATTTATGGTACGGTGAGGCACTGCGGGAGCCTGGGGAGGTCACGAGTAACTGTCCACAGCCCCACAGCTGCCAGGGAGGGATAAACTCCTCCTTCACCTCCGGCCACCCTGGGAAATTAACCCCTGACCTCTCCTCCTGTAATTCATGGAACAATTTCAGCTGGAAAATCCCTCTAAGGTTGGACCTCCAGCAAAACCAGGTTCACCTTTTGGGGTTTTTACCTTTGGACTGTGTGCACCGGGAGTGGAAAAGGGAAATGCCTACATGCAAGTAACAAACTGCTTTTCAGCACATGTCTGCTGGGCTGGTGCCTCCTGATGCATCCTGCTGGATATTTCTCTTGGAACAGCCCTTAGGGAAAGCAAAACCTCAGTGCAACACACAGAAGCGACAGCAGTGCTGATGAGCAAATACCAAGCCTTTGGAGAGGGGTTTTAGGATGGACAACCCCCTCGGGATGGTTTGATAGCCCTGTGCTCCACAGAGCCCATCCAACACCTGCGAGGGGAGAGGCTGTGGGTGAGAGCAGAGCTCTGTCCTGGCCTTACCTGGCGATGACAAAGAGGACGCAGCTGACTCCAAGGCAGGCCAGGAGCACGTACATCCAAATATCCGGGGAGAGAGGGTTTAAAAAGGAGAAAACGCCCGGGTTGGTCCCGTTGGGCTTCCTGTACAAGATACTGATTCCCAGCGTCATGAAGGGCTTGGAGAAGTCAATCACTTTCTCCCTGACATAGGTGATGGTGAGAGGAGCCACAGCCAGGTCAGCTTTCTGGAAACACAAAAGGGAAAACGCTCACCTCCTTCACGTTCAGCAAACCCACCGCAGTTCCCTCCATTTCTTACCCAGGAATAAAAAAATAAACCACATTTGGCTCAAATTCAACAAAATTCAACATTTCTAGGGTATTTTGGGGGTGTGACGCTCCATTTCCTCTTTTTACAAGGCAGGGGAAATTTGGGACATGGCCACTGAGGGAGGTTTCCCCCCAACACCTGCCAACTGTTCATTCAGACGTTCCTACTCAGATGGGTGGCAAAACAGACACAGCAGTGGCTCTAAAAGGTGAAAACCACAGCAAAGAATTCATCTATAAAATGCCCCGGGTGAAAGGAGAATAGAGAGAGAAGGGTTCAGTCTTACATGGTCTATGAGTTCCTTGACCATCCCATTCCACTCTCCCTTGTCATTCTGGGCTCCGTATTTGCCGTCAGAAACGAGCTTGACCTCATAGATGAAGCCTAAAATATTTGACAGCTCCTTCAGCAAGTCCAGGCAGTACCCCTCGAATCTGTCGTTGCCGTACAAGGGCTTGTCAGACTTCTTGTACATCACGTAGGGATCTTCCTGCAGGAGAAGACAGCAGACAGGCAGCGGGAGACGTGAGGCTGGCTTCGGATTAGATCGGTTTCTCTGCACGATGGTAACGTTTTCCAGAGGGATTGCAAGTACATGGATACCCTGGGCATTAAAAGCTGTCCTAGGTGTGTAAACAAACTCGCTGCATGAATTAGTGATGAGCATAATTTCAGTGGAACGGACCATTTGTGGCTCCCAGGAGCTTTAATTCCAGTTGTGCCCAGCAGCTCTGAACTCAGAGCCAAGGTCTGGACCCTACGTTGTCCCATGCCAAGGGACAGAACAGAGAGAGGATCCTAAATAACAGAGAAAAACCGTAAGGGGAACCTAACATTTTATATTTTGTGAAAAATAAGCCTTTGCTAAGAGCAATCTTTGAACGGAGCAAAGAGGGAATGGAGAACAGCAAAGGCAGATTGCAAAATACACTGTTCTTTTACTTTTCATAGGATTTTGGATAGAAGAAGATCTGGGCAAACAGTTTGATGTGGCAAGACACCTCTGGCAATAGACAAGTAGTGTAAAAGGGGGCCTTTGAGCTCTTTCTCTCCTCCTGAGGAATTAGGCAGAGCAATTGAAAAAAAAGTGGCATTACTGGGCAGGAGGAAAGCACGAGGCAGAGCAGCTCCCGAGTACCCAGTTACAGCTTTTCCATTCCTCACAGTGAGAACAACGACTCAATCTGTCTGTCTGCTGTTTGCCGCTCCCTTTCAGCCCTCTTTGTCTCATTTTCAGTACAACAGAGGATGTATAAGCACTGAGTGCAAAGCTGAGTGTTTGTGTGTGTTCGTTCTCCTGGGAGGAAACGTGCGCAGGGTTTGTCTGAAAAGCAGGAGAAAGTGAAGCAGTTTTGGAGGCAGAGGTTCCCGGGAGTCTTCCACTGGCAGTGCGATGTTTTTGAGTCATTCTCATGGATGTGTGTGTGGATCCTGAGCCTAAATCTACGGACTGGGGGAGCCTTACCAGAATGGTGGTGACGATGAGTGTCCGGTTGGCCAGGGAGTCCGTGATGTTGGTGGAGCGGTCCTTGTTGCTGTCCGTCATGTTAAGGCCACTGTAGGAGTTCCAGACCCCAATCTGCACAGAGGAGAGCAGGTGAGAGCCTGCCCTAGTCCCCATAACCCCTGGAGCACCGGCCTCAGGGCTCTGGTCACCTCAGGGAGGGACTGAGTGCTGGAGGAGGGCAGGAGCTCGGAGAAGGGCAGCAGCACCAAGGGCTGGTTCAGAAACCCCAGGGAACGACTGCAAAATGCAGGAGTGCAAACCCAGGAGCAGTGAGAGTACGAGGCTTGGCCGTGCAGTGCTGGGGTGGCCAACTGGCTACTAAAGTGGAACATGCTGGCTTTGTTCCCTGCTAAAAAAAAGTCAAATGTCTATTTTTATGATTTTTTTTAGATTTTTTCAGTGGTGGAGTTGAGACACGTGGCAAGACCTCTCTGTTCTGATGAACAGGTTAAAAGCCTGAATAACTACACTGGAGCAGACTGAGGGATGCACTGGCCTTTTGCTTGCCCTGTGCTTTCAGCAGGTTTAGCAAAGATTATTCTGTCACTCCTGGCCTCCTGCATATGCCAGAGCTATCAAGGTGATACCATTTCACACCCCGAGCAGTGTTTGTTCAGCTAACAGCAGTGGCCAAAGCCAAATTCCTTTCTAGCCCCGGAGACAGGGAAAACTTCCAGTATTTACTGCCCAATCCCAAGCCTCTGGGGAAGATCTGTGTGATTTCAGCGGATTTGGATCCCTGCCTTGTGGGGGCAGAAATTATAACCATGTTATGAAATAAGCTCAATATTTACCCAACTTAAATGCAGTCTGGAAGCGTCTCCAGCGTTTTTGCCCTAGGATTTTCACACCCAGCCTGGCTGAGGGCTGATGTGAGGAGCTCCAGGCGAGGAGCTGGCTCAGGCACTTTGGTTTGTGCTGGGCATTGTGGAAAGCACAACTGTTTCAAACAAACTCGAGGTTTGTGTCCCTGGGTGCCACTGCTTTTGCCTTTCACCAACTTTTATTTTTTTCCAAATTCGGAATGGGCACAGCCATGCCATTTAAAAAAAATGATTATGCCAAGCATTTGTCAGTCATTCCCTTTGTTTCCAAAACTAGATCAGGTCGGGAAGCTGATCTGGAACGTACACACATTTACAAAGGAGATAAAACGTTGGCTGTTGTGACAGCCTGAGCCAGGAACCCAGTAAATACCCCGTGTCCTTGGATCTGCACCGGGGGGATGAGCCCTTCTGCTGGCTGTTACACTTGGGGTGTGTTTGCTGGCTGGCAGCAGGGAGAGGGGAGAACAGCTGTGAGCAGGGGGAGCAGCACAGGCACAGAGCACACGGAACACGCCGGGGGCACCCAGGGCTGGGCGAGGGCACGGCACCGCTGGGCAGCCCTGGCTGCAGGGACAGTGGTCACGGGGCGAGGGAAGGGGGAGGCCGCGGTAGGACAGCACTGTGGGGAGCCCAGGGGATATTTTGCAGTTTAGTGACAAGTTTGAGAGGGGTCGTGCGCCCTTCCCAGCGAGCCCGGGCTCTGAACCAGCTGTAATTTGCTTTAAATCAGTTCAGCAGAACGCGAGGTGCCTGCAGTGAAAAGGGAGATTGCTTCTGCGTGTCAGGGGATGCTCTGCTCCCCAGGAACGAGGGGAGAGGCCTTTGTGCCTCAGCCTGGTCTGCTGGGGATTAAACTGGGTTATGAAGTATGTACGTGCTTCATGAGAGCACAGGAAGGGTTCCAGAGGGGGTTTTACACCGGTCTGTTCTCACAAAAACAACACAAACCCCAAACCTTTTTGAGCTGTGTGTGAGGCAGAGGTGTGGAATAATGAGATCTGTGTGAACCGTGGACAAAATACAGTTCTAAGCACTATAAAAAATTTCTGTCTCGTGGCTGCAGAGCACTTTAAACTTGGTGGATGCAGTTTTTATCTTCTCCTCATAGGACAGCACCCAGGGGTTGTGAGTCCTGTGGGGAGCAGTGCGTGGAGCTCCAAATCCCGCTTTTGTGTTTTAAGCACCTTATGTTCAACGAGGGATGAGATTCCTGGGGTAATTTACATCTTTTATAAACAAGCTTAGTCCCAATTTCCATATGTTAGTGAATGACAGCACCCACTTAATCATCTCTATTATTTTCTGTAAGGAGCTAATAACACACTCATCCAAATTTTGAGGCAGTAATGCTCAAACGCTGCCAGCACTGAGGGGTTTGTGTGGGGAAAAACACCCCCAACCCTGCAGATTAAACCAGACTTTGCAGCTGATGCCAATACAAATCCAAAATAGTGTAATTTTACCCATCATGGTAAATTTTAGGTGAATCAGGAAGGATGGCACCTAAGAAAAGGACTGGTTTTGCTGCAGCCAGGGGCCTCTACTCAAAGAAAGGGAAAGCACAACTCCCAAGAAGTAAAATAATAATTAAACCCCTCTGATTTTGGTGAAAAAGCTGAATCCTGCCAAGATGTTTATAGTCTTTGGAATTACAGTGTCTCAAGTGGAGATAAACTTATCCTGCCAGGAAAATTCCTGCTTTCAGAGAGACTGTTGTCTCTAAACTGCAGTAGGAGAGTCACTATCAAAACCCAAGGGCTGAGTGTGAGGACCCAGCCCAGAGGGTTTTGGCATCACCCGTCTGTATACAAACCTTCTTCCACACCTTATACAAATGATTAGAACCCTCGCCAGCAGCCTTGGTATGGGGAAAAATAAACAGAGTGCTTCATTAAAAATGAAAAGGGAAGCCGTCTGGAGAGCTGTGTGGGAGCAATTACAGTTAAAATCTCAATTAACCCATCAGCAATTACCAGGCAGAGCTGATCCAGCACACAGAGCAAGGGCCAGCAGCCCCGGGAGCTGCTGTCACCTGTGCTGGGGTTTGGGGACACCACAGCAGCCACCCCCAGGGCAGCCCGTATTGATGGCTGAGGGCTGAGGAAAGGGGAAAAGAACCAATCCAATCTCAGAAACCTGTAGAATTCTCAACATCTCCACTTTGTTATTGCTCAAGCACCTCCTTTCGTCTCTCCCTCATGTCACATTTATCCGTGCATTTCTCTATAAATTTATCTATCTCTATATATATGGATTTACCATCCGCAGTGGCAGGAAATGAAAATGAGGTGCACTTAAAGTGATCCTTTCCATTAGATGAGTATTGCCTGCCACAGATTCCTCTCCCAAACCTCGGAATGCACAGTACACGCTGTAAAATAACAACCCAGCCCTACCAGCCCTGCTTTCACTTTGACTCAAATCACTCGAGAACAGCGGGGTTCTTTACCCCAACTGCAGGAGATGCAAGCTGAGGAAACTTGCCCTTGTCAAGTTAGCTTTTTGCCGTGTTTTTTTTCACAAGAGACCTGCTTACCTTTTCCGTGCCTTCCTCCTTGAGGCTGATGATGTCCAGGTCGAAGTCCTTGCGGAGCCCGTCGGTTTTGTTGAAGGTGATGCGCCCGGTCAGGCCGTCCCAGCGCGCCTGGGGACACAAGCACACCCTGCCTGTGGCACCCAGCAGCAGCTGCTCTGAGCCCAGAACAGGTACTGCAGTTTAAATACATCGCAGCATTGAATCACTTCCAAATTTAGGGGTTTTAAAGCATATGTGGCTTTGCTGCTTTGACAAAACCCCCCTTTTTTGGTTGTTTAGCTTTTCTCCGATATATTTTGCATTTGGAACCAGGCACAAGTCTGTGACAGTTTACATAGATTGATTTACATATGTCTGGTACTGATAAAAAATACAGACTGACTAAAGAGAAGGAGAGAACTGCCCAGAGCCAGGGCAGTCCTGCACTGCATAGGAATTCACCAAGGAATTAAACAAAGGAGGCTGCTCTGCCCGAGCTGTGGGGCTGGGCCTTGGAGCTTCCAGGAGGAGCCCGGGCAGTCCCAGAGACCCCATGAAGGCTCTGCAGGGTGAGCACACGGAGTGCCACCCCGGGGCTGAGGGACAGCACGGGAGTCACCGAGGAGCAGCTCTGGCCAGGCAGCACTGTCCTGCTCCAGCCTAACCAGGGAACCCCAACCCCTGCTGGAAACGCTGGCACCTGGGCCAGGATTTGTCCTGCACAGGGGGATTGCCTGTGCTGGGAGCCCTTCTTCAGGGAGGAGGATCAAGGGCAAGGACGAACCTTCTCCACAATTTCAGTTTCCTGTGTCTTGTGAGCTTCCCACCCAGCCTGTTTGCCTTGAAATGAGATCTCCCTCCCGCCCTCCCTCCCTCCCCATTTTGTCCCCAGAGCTGGTGCTTACCCATAAAACAAAGTGGTGGGTTTCAAAGTGCAGACAATTTTGATAATCTATTTTTGGGAGCTCCCCCATTAGATTAAATTGGTCAGAGCTCCAATGAGAGCTGCTGATGAATGATGGCATTGTTCCTTTGTCTGTGTCAGCCATATAATTTTAAATTACAAGCTTTTCCACCACACATCGTTCCTTGCCTCATTTAATTTATTGGAGACAGAGGACAGAAGGAAAGCTGCATTAAAAATTACCACACTTACAGACTGGTGTCTCCCTGTTTAATCTGAATTCCAGCCCTGAATCTGCAGGATTTAATCTCAGGTGCTGGGGAGTTCTCACCAGGTGTCTCAGGCAAATCTGGTGCACTTGGAATTTGTGGAAACAGCAGGACTTTGAAACAGACTCAAGTAACATAAGAATGGAAAAGCATAAATTCAACAAGCTGGCTGTGAGGTTTTCCATCTTAATGACTTGGGAATATAAAAATGTCTCTGCTGTAAACAGCAAAACACTTGCAGGGTTATTTAGTATTTGTTTATTTATTATGCTGATATAATCAAGGTAGCAGGGAGGACACATATGAATGAATTTCAGTCTCTAATATCTCTTTTTCCAGCCTGTGTCTGTATTCCTCTGATGTGCCCCCATCTCTTATTCATAAAGATGGAACCTTTTATAAAACCTGCTCTTCAGAGATCAGTTTCTCCTGGAGGGTGATTTGCTCCTGTGAGATGCTCCCGTTCCCTGTGCTTGGCTTCCCTCTTAACGAGGGATGATCCTGGACAAACAGCCAGCATGGAGAGTTGGGAACGGGCAGCAGGAGCCTCCATCTCCACTCTTGTGGAAAAGAGATTTATGTGGTGAAATGCATCTCACTTTCCCAAACAGGCTCTGCGCTAAAGGAAGGGAAAAGTGCTACAAGCTGCTTAAATATTAAGGTACAGAGAAGTGCACAGGGCCTTTGTCCAACTTCAGTCCCACTCAGACCACCAAATAATGACCCAAATGTGACTTTCAGATAAACACGAGCCAGGGAGTGATTCTCAGAAGGGTTAAATGTTGATGGGATTTTTAAACCCTAATGGCAAATACCATCTTCAAATACCATCTGAATCCTACATTTAATTTCTGATTTTTATTTCATGTCTTCTAAACAGAAACAGAGAAAGCAGCAGTTGCAGAGTTCTTGTTAATTAACAAACTGAAATGAAGCAGAGCTTCCTGAAGATCCAGGAGCTGCAGGAGTGTGTATCACAGAGATGGGATTTCATGCTTTCACACACAGGATTTATAGCCAGTTTCCTGTTTCTGGTGACACATGGGATGCTACAGGACATAATAAGAGCTGAACTGGAACCTGATCAGGTAATTCATCCAAGGGCATCACTGTGAGCAGCTGCTCAGACCCTTTCTTACTAAGCCTCGAGGAGGGAGTGGACAGAACTTCAGACACAACTTCAGCCACCTTCAGAGGCTGCCAGGCACCTGCCACGGCCAAAATACACAAAGCAACCTAACGAGACCTGTGAAACTCCCTGCTTTTACTGCCCGGAAAAACGAGGCTTGTGGGTGAAGTGCCAGCTGAACTCTGGGGTTAAATACTCAGGTTGCAATTGCTATCAATAGATTGATGGGAAATTCCAGCAGCAGGAGAACGGAGCTGACTCAGCTCCCACGGCCAAACTCTCCCGAGGAGTTCTATCAATTCCCACCCATCGAGTGCTCTCTGTGTCAGTTTGCACCTCCCCATCTCTGATCAATCCCTGCAGCAGCCTCCATTCCAGCCACAGCCAACCAACAGCTCAACCCCAGAATCAGTCGGCTCGGCTGCTTCCAGACTTAGCACAGATTCCTGGAATATCCTGAGTGGGAAGAGACCCCCAGGGATGGCCCTGCCCAGCCCCTGGCCCTGCCCAGGCACCCAACAATCCCAGCCTGGGCATCCCTGGGAGCGCTGTCCCGCCAGAAATCCCCCAAACTGACCAGATTTAGTTACTTGTTTTGTACAACAGACCTGTATTTTTTATTCTCTCTCTCTTTTTTTCTGTCTCTTGCTGTCCATGTGTAACTTGAAAGTTTGGAAACTTTTTCCTAAAGGCAAGAAATCAGCTGGGTTCTCCTCTGGCTTTAATGGGAGTTTGGTCAGAAATCAGTGAGCTGGGCTCTTCACTGGGGAGGAGTACACTCAGAAGCTGGAGTGAAGTCTAATTAGAGATAAGAATATTTTCCTACCTACTCTGTTTTGACCTGGGATTATCCTGACCCATGATATACATATATTTAATTCTTGGGGTTGTAATCTGTTTATTTATGATCAGAAGTTCCTAGACAAAATGAACATCACTTAATGATTTCATGTACATTCCTAATTAACCACAGGGGGGAAGGAATCGATATTCCCAAATTTCTGATGAGGGCTGTGATGGTACCTGACACATGAATGAAAAATTTAAAAACCTAGGAATACCTAAGCCTACCATGCTCAGAACACCTCAGGTCACTTTTGTGTAACAAAATCTCCCAAGGCCATAAATAACAGTACCCCTATAATAATGAATAATAACTAGCAGTAATAATAATAATAATAATAATAATAATAATAATAATAATAATAATAATAATAATACCACCACCCAAAATGCTACTGACCAAGAACAGCTTAATTTTCCTTTGGCTTTCTTTCCTTTGGGAAGAGAAAGCCCCTGCTTTATTGGAACTGCAGAGAGAGCTGCCAGGTTGAAGAGACAGTGATATTGCTTCTCCTTGAAGAGGAAATCATCGTGTGTGGTGAGCCACACAGCACTTGTCAGCTCTTACAATTAATCCTCTTATTAACAGAGATCCCCCAGGATTGGGGAATACAGTGAGTTAGGGCATGACTTTGCCATTATCCTGCTCCAAATCTGGCAGAACCAATGGAATAAAGAGAATTTCAGCACTCGCCAGCACAGGGCTTTATCTACTGAGATAAACTGAGAATTATGATGCTCCACAGCCTCTTTCCTTGGAAGAGGTCCAGGAAAAGTCCTGGGATTTCACCGAGCAGCACCGGAATGGAAATGCAGTGACAAGCAGAAAGGTGCATTTTCCACAGCTGGAGGGGTGGGATTATTTTGGACTGTGAACGGGGAAAATGTAACCCGTGCAATGTGTGTGAGGAAGCCTGGAGATATAAAACATGTCCTGAAAAAATGTTTTGTGTGGCAGATGCCAAAATATAGTCAGATAAAGTCACTTTATAATAGTTCTTGCTCGTTTTTATAAGCAAATCTACTGCCCAGGTAACATTTAATGAACTAAAAGCAGAATGGAAGAAAAGAAACGTGTTCTTTGTGTGAAACAGCTTGTTTTGATTTGGGATAGCACAGTATCAGTACCTTACAGATAATTTTTTTATCAATTTTCATCAGTTCCACATGTATTTATTCTCAGCATGCAACCCTGCAGTTACTTTGCAATCTGGGCATAGATCATTCCATAAATAAGTGTTTTTCCACTTGAAATTTCATTTTGGAATAAGGATCCCCGTTGACATTACCCTCAGCCATACACTGTCTTCTTGGGAAGCCGAGCTTTATTTCCTAATAAAGCACCATGGGATGCAGGTCAGGCAGTTGTTTTGTTTGCTCTCCTAATTAGGAGTTTTCAGGTCAAAGTAATAGCCAGTAATAGGCTCACAGCAGAAATGCACTTCATGGGCAGGAAGTAAGTTTTGAAAAGTAAATAAAGAAAAAAAGGCTGTTTTAGTGAGAGGGGATCCAGTGTTAATATTAAATTATCTGCTGAGAGAAGCCCTACCAAAGTAAACAACTGTTTGAATTTGATGTACCTGAATATTGCAGCACCAGAGCCCAGAGAACAAACCCAGCCAGCACCCACAGACCCTGTCACTGGCTCCGTGCTAGAAGGCAATGGAAAAGATGCAGGAGAAGGGAATTTATTTCATGTTTGGGAGCAAAATGTTGCCATCTTTTCCTGGTCATTGCACAAAGATTTCCGTGCTGCCACAGAGCCCCCGTCTCAGAGAGCAGGGGAGGTGGGGAGCTCCTGGCTCCTCTGGCACCAGATCTTGTGCTGCTCACTGCTTTTCATTTGTCCCACTCTGCAGGGGTGGGGTCCCACGGAAACACGCTGAGATGCTGACCCTGGCAGCAATCACAGCCCACTAACAACAGAATTGCTCTGTTCTCCACGAGATGTTTTGTGCTGCTGTGTTTGGAGGTGCTGCCAGTCGGAAACAGAACTGATGGGTAGCTCTGCAGAGGGATGGCTCTGAGTCCTGCTCCCAGTGCTTGGGAGGGATCTCGTCAGAAACACACCAGGAACTGAAACCTCAGCAGGTCTCTTTCAATCTCTGGGATTTTTCTCTGTGATTCTGCTTGAGGGCATTTAACAGTCACTCAAAGTCAAATCTGCATCTCTGTCCTTCTGTCTGCAGTTGTTCCTTTAATTGTGGCTGGATTTGAAGGAGGAGAGCTCACACTGGTTTCGATGACAATTGAAAACCAATCATAATCTGGGGCCTTACCTTCTGCTTTAGAGGGGACATGACCAGAACTTGATCATTCCATTACAAACATATTTCATGTTTACACCCATTTTTCCTTCAGGAAAGGTGGGATCACCCTTTCTGTCCCTGTTCCCCCTCTGCAGACAGACAAGAACCTCCTTTTCCCCCTGAGCAGGGGTAAGGGGCACTCCCTGCAAATGCCTCCAGAAGGGCTCAGAGATTAGAACATCCTTCAGTTGTGATGACATTAGGTCTCTGAGCCACACAAGCCTCTGACAAGGATTTACTTTTCATTAAAAACTCCTTAATGGGCTGTTGCAGGGCCTTGGTCCCAGACATTTCATAGCCCTGACCCACAAAGCAAACGAGGTGACCTCAGATCTTTTCACCACCAGAATAAAATGCAAAAACTCACCAGGGAGCCATTGAAGCACTTGTTAACTCCAGCATCTGCAGGAATCACTGCAGGCAAATTCTTGGTCTGAAACTGGTTTATTTAGGCTGGAGTACAGAATATTTGTCTTTAGTCCCCTCTGTAAAATGCCTTCACAGAATGCCAGTACCACAGCACAAAGCAGGAAAATTAAATTCTATTTATGTGGGCCCGAGCTATCCCTCTGCCTTCGTGACTTTATTTTCTCCATACCTATTCACTGATTCCTAATTTATAAAGTTCCTCTGGCCCTGTTGAACAAACCAGATCCTAACACGAGCTGGGGTGTGTCAGATGTATTTGCCATGTGTTTCCAGCTCCTGTTTTAGGCTTTCCAGGAAATGCAATACTGTCTTACTAAACCTGACCCTCTGCTTTGAACAGCCACCTTTTTTTGGCTACAACAGACACAGGGAGATGAGACTCTCAGAGTATTTAAATCAGTGTTTTACTGACCGTGAGAGACTCTATCTGCAAGGCCATCAGTAATTAGCTCCCATATCTCACTCCGTGCAAGAAAAGCTGCTCGGCCATGATAAATGAGAGCTGTGTCCCTGTTCAGCTTTGAGCTGATCTGCTGGGGCACATCTGCTACTCTTGGGCAAAGTATTCTGCTTTAGGCCTCAGGAACCCTTAGTTTTACTTAGTATCCCCCAAAATAAGTAGGGCATCACTGCAGGTTTATTCACTGAGACGAAGTCTTTTGTTATCTTTCAATTTCATCATAATTATTCTTCAAATGCAGGGACTTGGGTGGAGAAAAGGTGAAACATAGGTGGGATGCTCCATGTAATTTCCAATTTTCCTTTCTGCACTGTTCCCTAAAGGAAAGGTTTCCATTTGAAATTCAAAATAAAACTGTTACTTTTGAAAGAGTGAAGGCATTTCAACAAAAATGCGTATTTTTAGGACATCTCTGGATCAAGCTCAGTCATGGATTCTTATAAGACAGAGCATTGCTTCAGGAAGCAATTTCCTTCTTTAGAAATACTGGCTGCAGTGTTTTCTGGCTATTGATCACTGACCAAACAATCTGCAAAACAGTTGGAATTGCACCGTGAAGCAAGGACAGAGCTACAGACTCGCTTTTCTTTCCATTTCCAGAACAGCTGCTGTAGTCACCTCACATTTTTAAAAATTATCGATGTCTGTAACGAACATTACCCAAGTAAAAATCCTGGGAGGTGTGACTGTGCTTTAGTCTGAGACTTTGCCACAGCCAGGCTTTAGCAGCTTGGTTTTGTGAAGGACCAGAATGGAAGCCAGAGCCTTGTGCCTGCAAATCAGGGGTTTGTTCACGAAGGTGAGGGAGACTTTACCCCACAAGTACCAGAAACAGGAGCGCAGCAGGGCCCGGGACAGGGAGCAGCAGGCCGAGCCGGGGAGAGCAAAGCAAGGGTGACAAGCAGGGGTCTGCACTTGCCTCTTTGATGAGGTTCATGAAGCGGGGCCCGAAGCGCCAGGGCTTGTGGCGGTGGCACTGCAGGGAGCTGACGGCCAGCTGCGGGGCCCGCTGCGAGGCCACGGCCACCATGTACACGGCGTCGTACATCAGCGCCGCGTCCGTCTGCAAACACAGGCCTGGTCAGCTGGGGCTGCTCTCGGGGAAAAGCCACGCCTGGGCTCGCCTCGGAGCCGTGAGGAGCGGCAAAAGCTGTTCTTCATATTCATTTCAGGGTGTTTTCCGCGCTGGGAGGGGAACTACAGCGGGTAGCTACAGGGAGAGGGTCCCAGGCAGGCTGGAGAGGGGTTTTAAGGAGTCCTGGGTGTGTGGGATTCGTATGAGCCACTCCTCTCATGGCCCTGGTGGGATTGTTTCCTTCCCAAGAGGTCAGGTCCCTGCTTTCCAGCGGAACCAGTGGCACGGATCACCTGGAACACCCCCCACTGCCCAGGTGTCTGCTGCCTCCAAGTGCCCGCTGCCCTCGAGCATCTCGGCTCCTGGCACAAATGTGTGCAGTGGTGTCCTAGAGAGAGGGGACCTGTCCTTCTGGGTGTGTTTTTGGGGCATAAACTTGGACTCACACATCTGACTTCTCACTACAGCCCTCAGGTCCTTGAATATTGCCCCACGGATTCAGATACCCAAATTGCTGGGTGCTCTTTGTGCATCTGTGTTTCTTCTGAGAGTGGGTTTGTGGGTTGAAAGGCACAGCCTCAAACTGATGTCACACACTGTGTCCCACTTTGTCACTTCAGAAAGGTCTCACCTTCACCTGTGCCGTGCTTCCACGCTCTCACAGTGAGGTGGGAATGGCTGTGTCTCCCTTAATGAGGCTGCACAAATTACCTTCCAGGTAAACCTAATGAATAATTGAGCAGCAGCCTGAAAACAAAAGTCACTAATTCTGCAGAGGAGAAGCTGGACTCCTTTATAGGAACTACAGGGCTGATCAATTTTCCATTTCTTTTCCATGCAATTCCTCTGGGAAATTAATACATTTGATTCTTTGTCTGTGCCATTTACCTGAGTAAATTGCAACAGCATCAGTCTGATCAGTATTGCTCAATTGTATCTGAATTTAAGGACTAATCCTAAGATACTGCAGAGGAGGAGTTGGTCTTGCTGTGCTTGCCAGGATCTGCCCAAAATAATGCTGCACTCTGGGAGCACATTGTGAGACCAGAAAACATCGTGAGTGCTGAGTCAAGCAGGAGGAGACAGCACCAGCTGTTCTCACTGTGAAGTGTCTCACAACACAGAGTTGTTCCAGCCACACTCAGGGAGCCAAGGGCTGACCCCAGTCCCCTCAAAATCAAGGGAAATATTCCCATCAGTGTCAGCAGACCTCAGTTTTTACACTGGCCTGGGCCCTCAGGATTGGATTTCCCCGGGACAACTTTCTCCCTGCTTTGGGTACGAGCGAGCACAGTGGCACTGCCCAAAGCAGCACCAGCGTGTGAAATGCCAGGGACAGCACACTTAACGCATTTCTCCTCAGGATGTTAAGACATCTCTGAATTTTCCCTGCAATCATCTGCAATAAAGTCTATTTCTTATTGCTTCGAGCTCCACTCACTCCATGAGATGCATTATCTCATACTGCAAAGAGATGGCAACCCTTCACCCTGCCAAACTGAATGGAGTCATGCTAGCCACGTAATTGTTCCTATTCTTTCCTTTCCTTCTTGGGGGAGTGCTAGGGAGGAATCCTAATTCCCTGGCTCGATGATACCTTTCATCTATCTTCAAATTACATCTCAAAAGCCAGAGTTTCTGTAGAGAGGGAGATGATGAGAAAGGGCACTTTACCCATTGAAAAACGCTACTCCCTTTCCAAGCGTGTGGTCTCTGCCCCTGCAGGTCACAAACCCTGCACCTGCTCGGGAAGTTCGATTTCCTGTTGTGTTTCCCACCGCTCAGTGCAGAAGGCGATTGGAGGAGCAAGGCAGCACTTGAATTTTTGACAGAGATGAGACGGATGACGGCACCCTGAGGGGGAATTGTCCCTGAGGCACCCCCTGGCAGCGTGGCTGCTCACTTACTGTCATCATGCCATCCAGGAGCCCCGTCTCGGGCTTGGGGGGGGCCTGCAGCCGCTCCATCGACCACTTCTCCACCACGGAGGACACGTGCGGGTTGTCGATGTTGAGCAGCCGGAATCCCGTCATGTTCACCCCGCTGTACCTGTAGGGCTCCAGGTCCAGGGCAAACAGGTCCTGAGGCACCAGCACGGACACAAACAAGTAGCGTTTTTAAAGGAAATCGTGGGGGTTTTCCCCTGTGCCCCTCCTGGCTGCCCTCAAAGGCTGCTCCCGTTTGAAACCTGACTGAGCCAAAGCTGTGTGAGATGGGTGATGTTGCCCTGGTTTTTGCTAGAGCCTTCTGTTTTCACTTTGGAGTCGGAATTCTTTCTCACAGTTTCATGTAAATAATGGCCAATGTTTACTTAACGGTATTTTCTGGTTTTCATTCCTTTTGTGATAAGAGAACTTTGATGAGCATCCTTTTTCTCCAGTGGGATTGAGAAGGAACTGACATGTCCTCCAATCCCTTGTGGAGTTCAGAATTGTATAAGAATGTGACATATGTAAATAAAGTGTCCTTTTCCCTCCTTTCTGCTGAACCTGGCAGGTGTGAGAGCCTCTTTATTGTGTTTTCCCAGACACAGGGTGACAAGGCACACACCTGCCTTTTGGAACGAAAAGACCAGTTCCCCACAGCAGAACTGCTTTGCAAGCAAGCTGCACGCTCCAATTTCCAGCAGTGCTGCAGCTCTGGCAGGCCGACATGAGGAATTAGCTGGCCCGTGTCAAGCTCCTTCCTCAGCTCGGGGGAGGAAAATTCCGAGTGACGCGGCGAGCGCTGTGCCTTGCCTGCTCATCAATCCCATTTCCCTGCTGTGCCTCCCCGGGGCCTGTGCCAGGCTGTGGGATGGATCTGTCAGTGCACGCTGGCCACACGTGCTGCAGAGCCTGGCACTTACGGGGCAGGAAAGAATGGGTATTTGGGGTGACTGAACCCTGTGCCACCCTCCCGAGCTGTGCTGGCCAGGCAGTGCAGATGTGAGAACTGCTCCTCAAAGCCTGAAGCTGCTTTTCCCACTTCTCCATTTTTCCTGATCCCAGCAGGGCAGGAAAATGACAAATGAGTTGGTCGTGGTTTGCTGCCACAAACCAAAACATTCCCCACACCACAACCCCACAGCTCAGTGCTTGTTCTGAAATGCTCTGCGCCATCTCCCACACTGGTGGTGACCATTTTCTGCTAGATTCTTACTTGTTTATTGTATAAATTTGCAAATTCCACAGCAAATCCTAAATTTTTCACATTTTCCTTGCTGTTAAAATGGCCTCAAGGAAGAACTATTTCAAGCTCCTTCTTCAAGTTCCAAAGAGCAGGAGCATCCCTTCTAATGAATTGGCTATTGGATCCAAAATGATTTTTCACTTCCACATAAAATTTGATTTGGGAAGGAAATAAAGAATAAGCTGATGCACATGATGTAGTCCAGCCCTCAAGGACTGTTCCAGCAATATCAGATCTTTGCTGCCTTTCTAGTCTGCAATGCAAATGAACCTTAAGCACAAATTGAGTTATGTTTAGATCTCACATAAGGTAAAAAATAGGAAAAACATGCTGAAATAAGTATAGATTTTGACCATCAAAGAAAACTTAGGGGTTTGCTTTTATTATAAAATTTCCTGAGCGATTTTTATCCATTTGTGATTTTTATAAGTGTTTTTTATAAGTGAATAGAACATTCCAGTGATGAACCAGCAGTGCCCATGGTGCAAACCCATTTGTTCTTTATTTTGTTTCACACTTTCCATCTGTACTGATGGTTTCTCCTTAGTCCCCATACTGCAATTAACTTTCACTGCAATAAAGGGTTAGCAAACACCAACAGTGTTAGTGGCCAAACAGTTTCTTTGCAAAACTGGGGATCCTGATACTCCTAAGGAGTGTTAGCACCCATTCTCCAGGGCTTTCCTTGACTAATGGCAACAAAGATCTCCAGGAAAAAGGGGAAATTTTCAGCTGTCTTTTCTGAAACAGAGGAAATCCCCACCCCGAACTTTATAGTGCTCCTTACCAGTGTTGTAAAAAAGTAGTGGTAGTATTCTGTCATCATTCCCATGGAGAGAACCTGTGAAAGAGATGGAAAGGTGAGGGTACTTTACTCTGAAAGCCCCCATGTGCTGCAGTGCCTTGGAAAAGCAAGGGTTCAACTCATCACAGGTCATGAGAGCTTGATTGCAATAAACCCTGCATTTGTCCTCAGGAACCAAAATCCTGTTGTATTTAAATGATGTTTTTATCACCTCTGCTCAGGAAAGAGATTAAAGATTGCAAAACTTCCAGGACAAGAAAAATTACTAGAGATAACGAGAGACTGATTTTTAAAAGCTTTAGTCTGCAGTCTGGAAGTGTTAAAAAGGAATTTACTAGCAGACAACACAGTTTGTAGGGAGAAGGGCTTAGGGGCAGGTCTTTGTGTTCTGCTGCCAGGTGGGAACAGGACACTGGTGAGGGCTCGGGGGTAAAGGGGGAAAACAGAAAGAAGGAAGTTTCCCTAAGTGCCTCTTGCTCCACCTGGGAATGTGGGTCAGCAGGAGGGAGCCAAAACAACCAGGATGGAGGAAGCTTTGGGCTGGACTGACGTCCTGGAGGTCTAAGTGGACATTCCTGTTCATTCCTGATCACAGCCATGCAAGGATCTGCTATTAATGCCCCTTTAGGACAGTTTTGGGAGTGCCTGAGTAGCTGTTTGAAAGGCAGGGCAAAGAGTGGGATTTGGCTGGCCAAAATTCCCTTTCCTGGCAGAAGCATCTGGACACCAGTTGGGTGATTGTGCACGGCAATTCTTCACACAAAAAAAAAGAAGGAAAAAGAAAGGAAGAAAGCAAACCCTGAACTTTCTGAGCTGCAGCAGATAATAAAACCAGCTCAGTGTTAATCGCAAACAACTGATGCGTTTCCAGCCACTAAAAGTCAAGCCAGAAGGCAACTATTTTATTGAAATGCTCCACTGGATTTACACATCAAAATTGCCTTTTTTATTTCTGATTTTATTAATCCTCTTCCGTTCTGTTTCTTGGAGCTGTTTTATTACCTGTAGAATAAGCTGGAGGCTGCTGTTCCTCCCCTGTTTATGCACAGATAACAATACAGGGCTGCATGCAGGGGAGCTTTTGTGTGCTGTGTTTCCCAGCTGACCTGGCTGGGACTCATTCCCCCTCCCTGGAGCCACTGGATTTCCGTGGCTTTGGGAAGGAGGTGCCAGTTTTATGGGATGTTCACGATGCGGGTCTCCTTTGAGCTGAAACTGCACTGAAATAGCCCAGCTGTGACCCTGCGGGGCTCAGAGCAGCTGCCAGGTTAAACCAACGTGCTCTGAGCCCAGGAGATGCCCGGATTTCTCTGGTCCTCTGCAGGATGTTTGCAGGCAGTCCATGGTGGTGCTTTGGGGTGAAAGCAAGTTCTCTGGGGGGATCCAAATGCCCAGACTGAAACTCCTGATTCCTTCCAGCTCGGATTGCAGCCGCAGACAGGGGAGCTGGGAGGCCACTGCTGGCAGCAGAGAATACAAACTCCAGCTTGCCCGCGTGGGCACTGGCACCCACACAATGCCCTGAAATACAGATTTCCACCAGGCAGCCAGGCACATCCACTACAGCCATCACAAAGTGCAGCCTGGGCCTGCGGGAAGCATTTCCCAGCTTGTGCTGCTGAAGGTGGCAGCTGCTGAGCGGGGCAGCTCTCCTGGCACACCCTGGAGAGCGGCTGGGAGCAGGGTTTGCCTCTGAGCACACCCGGGGTGAAAGCTTTCGGGAGAACACTGATCACCAGGCAGTGCCCTGGGAACAGAGCTGGGGGACACACGCAGCTGGGCACGATCAGGATTGCAGAGAATTGTTCTGTAAAGCAAAGCAACCCCAAAGCAAGCCACAAAAAGTGCCCAAACAAACAAGCAAAGCCCCCAAACCCCGCACCAAACAGACACAAAGCCCCTGAGAACAGCCTCAGCTGGCCGTCCTCCCCTCCCTCAGTCATTAAGGATGATAATTAGCTCACAGCTACGGAGCACTTAGGCACGCCTGTGACATCTGCACGAGACACTAAACAGGGGCTTTTTACTGGTGGATCGAACAGCCTTGGCAATCATAATTTGTTGGTGTTTAAGGGTAATATGGCCTCTAAGTGAAATTCCCACTGAGGGATGATTTATCGCTCTGATGCAGGAAAACAGGAGAGGGATTCAAGCCAAAGCAAAAGCAAGAGGGATGCTGAGAATCGTGCTGCACATCCCAAAGCATCAGTGACTCCCAAGCCTGAATCCCTTGGATGCTCCTGTAAACAGGGGTTCCCAGGGCTCCTCTGCCGTGTGTGTGCAGCACAGCAGGCACAGGACAGCAGCTCCCAGCAGCTCCCAGCAGCTCCCAGCAGCTCCCAGGACACACTAAGAGCCTGCTTGGACCAAATTTCAGGCTGGGACACCCCTGAAGCACCTGGCAGAGCTTCCCACAGAGCAGGGGACCTGCAGGAGAGGAGGAGCCCAGCAGAGAGAGGGGAAGGGAACGTCTCTGTTGCTATTTAAATAACTGTGCATGCAATTGTGTAAATAATTACACACCTGATACAGAAGTCCTATTTAAATAATGATAGCTTTTACTTACAGTGGAGCTCAGACGAATGTAAACTAAGGAAATCAGCCTCAAATATTCTCCTCGTGCCTCTCCTGCCCAGCCTTCCCTGTCTAACATTTGTTCTTCAGCCACACTCAGATATGGTTGGACAATGGGAGATAAAGACACCTCCGTCTCTAATTATCCATTCCAGATCAGGAGCCTGGGCCTTGTCCTTTGCAGCTGTGCACCTTCAGCTGCGGGTTGTGAACCACAATGTGAATCCAAAAAAGTATCAGTGGTCCAATTATACATGGCAAGCTGACAGAGACTGGGAAAAAATACTCTCCCTTATGGCTGAAAATCTCTTTTGGGTGCCCTGTTCCTGGCTTGAATCACGTCCCAGCTCTCACTTGCATTTGTTCAGCTTGTGAAAACCTCCCTGCCTCATTTAGATCCATTGTCAGCCTCCCTTCGGGGCGGGCTGGGACTGGAATGATGGGCAAGAGCATCAGTGGGAACTGCACCAAATCCTGGGCTTGCTTTCACTCTGCATTTCCCTCACCCGAGCTATTATTTAATTTCATGACCATTAAATACATTTCATTACCCAATTAATTAGCGCTGCTGCTTTCTGAGGGCAGCAAGGTGCAGCACAGGGAACAAAAGCCCCTCTGCCCCCTCCCCTCCCGAGGGTCAGAGGTTCACACTGAGCACCCAGGCCATGCAGACAGCTTCATTTGGACTTGCCTGCGCTCCCTGGCACTCTGCATCCCTCTGAGGTGCCCAGCTGGGGTGGCTCCCTGCCCCGTGGACATGAGCCATGCCAGGGGACAAGGCAGCTCTGGGAGCACCGTGTGCTGCTGGAGCCCAGCTGCAGCAGGGACCATGGCACGGGGACAGGACAAACGCCCCAGGCAGCTGGGGGTGCCTCCTGCTGCCTCCCGAGGAGATCCAGGGGTCTGGAGCAGCCACACCACCCTCCAGACCCCGTCACCCCACAGAGCCCGGGCTGATTCGCCTCTGCAGAGACACACCTTTCCATTTGGGAACTGGGCTCGCTGCTGGATTTGGGGCTGAATCACCCCTGTCACTCCCCTCCTGTGCCCGCGGGCTTTGCTGCTGTCCCAGCAGGAGCCAGGCGGCCAAAGGAGGGTGTCCTCCACCAACAAACCCTTTACAGAATCAGGGAGGGGAGGAGAGCCAGCCAGGCCAGCACATCTCAGCTTCTCACCCAAACGGGGGCTCCTGGGGGATCCGCCCCTGTTATTTCTCCTGTGGAAGGGGGAACAGAGCTAATCCTGCCTTTTCTGAGCAGGGACTGGGCTCCAGCCTACCTGCCGGGTTCCTGGAGGAGCGCAGCCAGGAGCTGAAGTGTTCTGTTCTCACGTCTGTTACTGCACCAGGAGTGCCCTCCATGGGGACACCCGGGTTCCAGCCTCCTCTAGGAACTGAATTAATGGTTCCTTTCGTTGTCTGTCACATCGGCTCTACAGGAGGCTCCGTGAGAGCCTGAAACCTGATTAAATATACAGTACACTCCCTCAAATGTGTTTTGGAGGCGTGAAGAAAGGAGTAGGTAATTTAAGGTGAGCAGGGATGTACTTCCTGAGAGGTGAGTTCGCCTGGCAGTGCAATCCACACAGCTTTACACAACAGCTCCACCTCTCCAGCCAAGTTCCTCCCACAAAAGGTGATGTCCGACCAAATATCGAGCAGGATAAATTGCAGGATTTGTGCATAAAACAGATGGCAATGTGCAACAGCCAGGTTTAATTTACCTGGGGAGTGCTCGTCTACTGCAGGCAGAGCACTCCATCCACCAAATATTCCAGGTAAATGCCATAACCAGCCAAGGGTGGCCAGGCCTCGTGGGGCTGGTCAGGGACTGGGGAAATCCAGGCTCTCTGAGCGTGTCAGAGAAGGGGACATGTGGGAGTTTGGGGAATATCCTGTTCAGCTGTGTGTGCCCTGTATTTTGGTTAAATTAGGTAATTGATTTGCCTGCTCGTGTTGTGCACACAAGGAAGTGTGGCTGGATGGGGTTTCAGTGGAAGCCATGAATAAGCAGAAATTAGAGAAGCAATCTGTCTTTCGTGGTGCTTTGTAAAGCAAAGGCTGGAGGAGGCGAGTGAGGAGGTGCCCTGGTGCACACACTCCAGCAGAGTTCTGTGCTGATCCTTCTGCTCCCAGAGCAGCTTCTGGGCACCTCCACCCCTGGGAAATGAGCAGTGCCACGGCTGGTGTCCCCTCCCTGCTCCATGGGCTCTTAAACACCTACTATCTTACCTAAATACGGTGAAGAAACAAGGAAGAGTTGCTTTGGGACAGCTTTAGGTGACCCTGAGTGCTGATCCTCTTAGGAACCTTACATAATTTAACAACAACACTTGTTTTTCCCGTGGCGTCTACTGGATTGTTTGCAAAGTCAAAAATATTCTCTACAAAAACCACAGGGTCTCCTTGAAATGATTTCTCCAGGGCTTATCTTGCTTCCATGCAGGTAAGATGCCACAGGCGTGTGTGAGTGCAGGGCTGGGGAGGTGAACAGGGCTCCTCCTGTGCCCTGCCATCAGAGGAGTCCCCCAGGAACCCAGAGCCCTGCACATTTCCTGGCTGCCTCTGGCAGGGAGGAGCCCAGCCCCTGAGTTCTTGCTGCCAGCACCTACGCTCAGCCACAGAGCTAGCTCACAGGAAAGCCATTTTCCCTTTCTTTCTAGCCCATATTTCTGTTGTTTCCTCTCCCACAGCGCTGACCCACAGGCGTACCTCTCTCAGTTTTCCTGCTTTCTCCCACACTGTCATTCCCCCTCCCTCTCCCAGTTCTTCAGGCACTGGAGAGCACTATCTGTGTCTGCAGCCTGTCACTTGTCTGGCTGATCCGTACCCCACACAAACTCTTCTGCTGCTTAGCCCTGCTTTCGTGCATCTTTCAGCACTCCCTCCTCTTCCTTTGACACCCAGGTTTTGTTTTTGGGGTTTTTTTCCCTACTCAGCCTGGCATATTGGGAGCTTTGTGCCTCCTGCAGTGTGCCAGACATCTGCACCTTCCTCTTGCAGATCCTTCAGAATCTATGTTGTCAACTCTTCCCCCACAGATCTGCTTTGGGAGCAGCCAGAAGTGGGGATGCTTTGGGAGCAGCCAGAAGTGGGGATGCTTTGGGAGCAGCCAGAAGCGGGGATGCTTTGGGAGCAGCCAGAAGTGGGGATGCTTTGGGAGCAGCCAGAAGTGGGGATGCTTTGGGAGCAGCCAGAAGTGGGGATGCTTTACGGAACGGCTGCAGGGAGCAGAGTGGGGGCCCAGCCCAGAGAGTGGGGGCACAGCCCCTGCCCAAACAGTGCTGCTGCAGTGGCCTCCCCACCCCTGCACCTCACATCACTCACACCGAGAAAATCCTGACATTTAGTGCAGTCCAGCATTCCTGAGGGCAGGAAACCTCACCCTGCAAGCCCACAGGAATTGTGTGCTGCAGCTGATTGAGGGTGCTGCGAGTCCCTGTCCCCAGCACCAAGCTTCTCCAGCCTGGAGAGGGAGGTTCCAGGCTCCACCGATGAATGCAGTAACTCACCTTCCCAACTTTGACACAAAAAGCTACTCTGCAGAACTTAAATATTTCAGTAAAACACTCTGGGATGGGAGCAGAAAGAGACCTTTATGGGAATTTAGTCAGTGGAAGCTCTCTGGTGCTCCTCTGGGATCAGGGAATCCCATCAGACTGACTGGCAGGACAAACAGCAGCTCCTCCCTCATCCCTACAGGTACAGCACGAAGGGAACTGCCCTCACAGTGTACAGCTTGCTTGGAATTATTTCCTGCAGCTCCACGAACTGCAGGAGCCAGTGCTTTAGACTTTGATTGTCGAGGAATGTACAGCCAGTGACACCAGTAAATTCAAATTCCCACCACGCCCCGTGTGCCCCTGGGAACGTCCCAGCCCATTAATGTCAGGCTCTGTTTGTCCTTGCCTGCTGTGGCTGCCCAAATCTCACACTCAGGCTGGGCCAGCCCTCGCACAACAACCTCTCTCACTGTTTAAAAAGACAGTTTTTTCTTCTCATTCTGCCTTTTTTTTTTTTTCTTTTTTTAATGGGAAAGAAATAAAAACTCTATTGATTAAACCAGGACAAGCTGAAGCACACGAGGCGATGTCCCTAGTCAGGCAGAACCTGGAGTGTTGAAAGAAGAGCCTGTTTGCTCCTGTGGGACACGTGGGGCTCTCTGGGGATGGCAGTGGCTCTGTGCAGCCCTGGGGCTGCTGCACCTTGTGCTGGCACTTCTGCCCCTGCCCTCCCGAGCCCAGCGGGGCAGCGCTGTGGGTTTTCGTGCTCCCAGCAAGGGGAAACCAGAGAGGCTGGCAGGTTTCAGGGTGCGAGGCTGGTGCTGAGCTCTGCCTCCCCGTCCCCCGTACCTGCTTGAGGACCTCGGCCGCCGTCTCGTGCGAGCAGTCGAAGATCACGTAGAACTCCTTGCCCTTCTTCATCTCCTTCAGCAGGGGCCGGGCGTCCTTGTTCCCGGAGGGCAGCTGGCGGATTTTGATTTTGATGTTGTATCTGGAAGGGGCTTTGATGAGCTCCTGCAGGCGGATGAGACCTGAAAAGTGACAGCAGTGCTGCAGTCACCATCCTGTGCCACGAGGATGCACTGCCAGTTGTACAGGCTGTCTCACACGCCACGCTCCCTAAGGAGAATTGCCAGTTCCATATTCACCAGTCTCCCAGCTAATATTATTAAAGTTTTTAATTCCTGTGTTTATACTTGGCTTCCACATCTAAACAGTTTGAAAGGTGCTTTTAGCTGGTTGACTACAGGATATGTTTGCACTGGCGAAATGCAATATAAACATACTGTAGCATGTTCAAATTGAGGCACAAAAAGCACACAAGGCTTCTCCCTTGGCAGCTCATTATTATTCCAACACCAAACAGCAAGAAGATAAAATTGAGGAAACCCCCTCCTAACTTTCCTGCCTGATGTCACCCAGCAGCTGTGAGATCTTATGGAGTGTTCTGAAACCCAGCTCTACGTCCTCAAACACAGAAGGTGATTTCTCAGACTCCGTGTTCAGCTGGCACAGCCTTAGCTGAAGTCGGTGGAGCTCAGCCAGAGCCTTGTCCAAGTGTTTAAACACGGCGCAGCTCCACTGGCTAATTCAGCATTCCTGTGTCATTTGCACTGCCTCCAGAACCCAGGCAAGGGAGCTGAGAGCTCTTTGAGGTGTGTGATTACAGCCTCTCGTTATCCACGAATGCAATTCACCCACAGAAAAATTCCTGATCTCCTGCTGAGGGAACGTAAAAGGCTGCCGTGAAAATATGCATAAAGAGAGAGAACGCAGGCAAGGAGCACTTCCTGAACAAAAATCAGACAAACTATTAAAATGAAGGAACTCCTGCCTCTCCTGCTGGGAGTGGGGATAATATTTGTGTGGGGTGTGAATGCCCCTGCTTGGATGGCACATTTAAGGCAAGGCAAAGCTGCCTCTTCCCTCTGAGGCTCACAAGCCTTGCTGAGCCCAGGGCTGCTGGCTTTCACTCAAGTACTGCCAGTGTGCCTGGGGAAAAGCTGCTCTCCCCCTGCCTGCAGGGCTGGGGCTGTTCCTCGCAGGTTTGCAGGTGTCAACCATCAGCAGAGAATATTCAGCATTATGGGCATTCAGCTGGAAACGCTGCACACGCCGGGAGCTGGGCCTGGGGAACAGGGAACCACTGGAGCTGACCGTGATGGGAATGGGCTCCCAGCACTCCCTGACAAGGGCTGGTGTCACCTGGCTGGGAAAGTGCAGCCCGGCTGTGCCAAGTGCTCCCTCCTGGCTGCAGCGCCCTGGGACGGCAGCTCCGGGAGGGAAAGCTGAGCTTTGGGAGCAGCAGTCTGGCACTGAGGGAAGCCTTCCCCTCATCCACACCTGGCACTAAGAACTGGTGTTTCTCTTCCCAGCAACAGGAACTGCTTGAGTGCAAGTGTGGTGAAAAGCAAAAAAAAATAAGGATTTGCACACCCACCTCCCTCTCCTTTTAGCAGGGAGAGATTACTGTGTGCCTTAAAATATCTCCTTTGGTGACATCAGGCTGGGACCTTGCACTGCCCAGCGCTTGCTGCTGCCACACGAAGTGGAGGTGGAGCCCAGGTGTGGTGTCCTGGAGGAACCAGAGCAGCAGTGGAAAGAGCTGCAGCTGTTTTTCTGGAGGACATGGCAAAAGCCTGACCCCTGAGCCCATCCAGTGCCACCCCCTGCCCTGGGCAGGGACACCTCCCATGAGACCAGGGTGCTCGAGCCCCATCAAACCTGGCCAAGATGGTTTCATTTCTTGTGGTGTAACAATGTCAAACATGAGAGAGGAGAAATAAAAAGAGTTAACTGGCATCACTCTAACCCCAAATCCAAGGACTATTTATACTGATCAAATTTGACATGTTTTCTTTCCTGACTCTGAGCTAATAAGATGATTGATGATTAATTTACTTTGTAAATACCTCTGCAAATGAAATCTCTTTTATATCAGGCACTTTTGTAACTGAGCAGGTACACAGGACTTGGTGTTTTGGAATGCCAATTTGGTCATGGGGTGGGCTGGGAAAGACCTCTCCTTGTTTCTATTCTGTCTAGGAGATATATCCAGGAGCTGCTGGAGAATGTCTGGGGCTGCCACAAAAACAGTGAGAGGTCTGGAGCATCTCCCTTATGAGGATAGGCTCTGGGAGCTGGGCCTGGTCAGTGTGGGGAAGGGAAGGCTGAGAGGGGATCCATCAATCCATACAAATATCCCATTGATCCACACCAATATCCCA
>VYXC01006376.1:154280-212948 GCA_013397175.1 Platysteira castanea
ATCCACACCAATATCCCACTGATCCACACCAATATCCCATTGATCCACACCGATATCCAATCAATCCATACAAATATCCCATCATTCCACACCAATCCCCAAGGGCTGTCAGAGGATGGTGCCAGACCCTGCTCAGGGGTGCCAGTGACAGGGTGAGGAGCAGTGGCCATGAACTGGAACACAACAAGTTCCACCTCAGCCTGAGGAAGGATTTCTGTCCCTGGAGGGGGCAGAGCCCTGGGACAGCTGCCCAGGGAGGATGTGGAGTCTCCCTCTCTGGAGACATCCCAAACCCACATGGGGAGTTCTGTGTCACCTGCTCCATGGCATGGGGGTTGCACTGGGTGATCTCCAGATTCTGGGATTCTGGGATAGGTTGAAGCTGTGTTATGGGTTCCACAAACAGGGAGCAAAACGGGATTGAATATCCAAACCCTAGGGGCTCCTTCCCGGGGTCTGGTGAAGTGAACAGCTTTCCAAAATCCATGGCAGCAGCAGAACAGGGGTTTTACTCCTGTAACCCAGGAACACTGCTGAGGGCAGGGCAGAGGGAGCTCCCCCGGGATGTCCTGTCTGTACTCCGCCAGGAGCGCAGGCCCCGCGCCACTCACCCGTGCTGTCCTCGTACACCACGGTGACGATCTTCCAGTTGTAGTAGAGCACGAGGTCCAGCACGGCCCTGCTGATGGCGGCGTAGTCGGGGTAGAGGTTGATGTAGAAGGCGTCCCTGTTGTCCACGGCGGGGTGCTTCCAGCGGGTCTGGATGTGCGGCACCTCCAGGGCGTTGCAGATGGACTGCACGGCGCTGACGGACGAGCTGTGCGCCGGCCCGAAGAGCGCCGCCACCCCCAGCGCCAGCTGGTCACACGCTGAGGGGACAGCAACGCCGCGTTGGCAGCAGCAAGGGGCCTGGGGGAGGCTCACAGAGAGCTTTTGTCCTCCATCCATCCCCACCATTTCGAACTGAGAACGGGGCAGTTTGCCTCAGACCCACTGAGAGATGTGCCAGTGGTTCCTGAGGCGTTTAGAGGTGATTTGGAGGGTAAAGAGAGCAGCTGAGGGAGCTGGGGAAGGGGCTCAGCCTGGAGAAAAGGAGGCTCAGGAGGGCCCTGGTGGCTCTGCACAAGTCCCTGACAGGAGGGGGCAGCCGGGGGGGTCAGGCTCTGCTCCCAGGGAACAGGGACAGGAGGAGAGGGAACGGCCTCAGGCTGGGCCAGGGGAGGTTTGCATTGCATATCACGAGAATTTCCCCATGGAAAGGGTTGTTAAGCACTGGCAGGGGCTGCCCAGGGAGGTTTGGAGTGCCCATCCCTGGAGGTGTCTCAGGAAGGCCTGGACGAGGCACTCAGTGCTCTGGGCTGGGGACAAGGTGGGCATTGGGCACAGCTTGGCCTCGATGGTCTCAGAGACCTTTTCCAGCCTTGGTGATTCTGGTTGGATTGAGGTTCTGCAGATGCTTTACTGATCAGCATTATATCCTAGACCCTGCTTGCACATATAAAACCTTCTCTGCTCGTTTCCTTGCAGGCCACGTGGATTCCTGAACTGCCTTTCTCAGAACAGCTTTATCCTGGAGCAACCAGGAGCTCTGTGGCTGCCAAAGGAACGTCACAGAGTGAGGTTCCACTGCAGAGTGTCAGGAAATACGTCCCTGGAGCCACAGCAGACTGTCCATGGATCCCCTGGGGCTGGCACCTCTCTACCTGTGTGAGCTGCTCTCATCTCAGGCTGCTGCAGGAACACAAGCAGCAAAGGGCACCACGGCTCACTGCTCGCCATAATCTGTGTTTACAAAGCAGGCAGTAAAGCCTAAAGCCCTCAGTAACAGCACAGGCAAATAAAGAACCAACACACACTGACGTTTTTATACCCCTCCAAATCAGCCAAATGCATCAGCAAAGTTTCCTTCTCCTTGTGCCCATAGCTCAGCCCGAAGAACCCTGCCTGGAGCTGTCTTGGCATTTTTCTTTCTCTCCTGTGTCTTTGCGGGCTGACAGACAGGAGATGAAGTCATATCAGTTATTTCTGTCCATTGGTAAAATTTACTGCCCGTGTTTTTAACAAGGCTCCCGACAGGGACACTGCTGCAGTGCTGCTCTCTCTGTGAGGCTGGGAAGCTCAGAAATTACTCTGATTGAGTGAAATATTAAATACACCAACTTCCACAATCAGCTGAGATTCCTTAAATGAGTATTTAGCTCTCTGACCGCAATAGAATATGACAGGAAATCAATTATTTTCTGTTTCCATCCTACAAATGAGTGTTTTACAGACAGCATAAAGTGCACAGGCTTTCCAGGTTTAATTCACAAGCCTTTCTAAAGGATCACAGGTTTTAATGTGCAAATTGCATAAATAACTTCAATAATTGGTGATGAGAAGAAATTGCTGCTGTCTGTGTGAGTTTCTTGCACGTAGATTGACAACTTCCTACACCTTTAATGAGAAGGCACTTTCACAACAGTCACAGAAGAGGTTCTCACTCCACAGGGAATCTAAAACACTCTATCAGCCTGGATTATATGGATTAGAAATCCACCACACTTGAAATTCGATTGCATATAGCTCCAGCATACACCTGATAACTGAAAAAAAATGCAATAAATGCAATTTAAAGCTCTTTTTGATGTCCTTTGAAAGCATTCTCCTTTTCTCCACTCTTACTGAGAAACTGAAGTACCACGAGGACAATTTGGTAGTGGGATGTTTGAAAGGTGACAGCTCACCAGCTTGGTTTCTAAAGTGAGGCCTTTTTATTTTCCAGCCTTTTAGCAAATCCAGTTCCAGGAACTGGGCTGCCCTTAATAACATTTTGTCAAACTTCACGCTTGCCTCCTAGAGGCCAAGGAACACATGGAGACTAAGGAAAGGTGTGACTTTTTACCCCTCTCAGTTTTGGCCTGCAAGTCAATTAGACGGGGGCAAATTGGGCCATAATTTTCCTTCTCCAGAAAAAAAAAAAAGGAGAGGCAAAAAGATTCCCAACTTGACCCCTGCAATTCTTATAGTTGTTTTTAACAGAGAAACTTATTTCTGTCTCTAGGCCACTGAGCATTTCAGGGCAGGGAGGCTACTGGCCTCTGGTCACCAAAGTGCAGAACAAATAATTTACCAATAATGGGTATCTGGCTAATTACGGGCTGTGACATCCCACCGTGCTTCCTGTGAGTCTGTGATCATTTTCCTGCAGAATTCCAGGTGGCAAATCTATATTTTGGAGAGAAAAATGGCTTGGACTTGCCACCTGCCATCTGTGGCTCTTAGCAGGCAGACAGGATGTAGGGGTTTATTCAGACACCACAGGAAGGTCCAAACCCAGCTTGATCCTTAGTTCAAACACCTTGGAAAGATTAATTTTATGTTGCTGTTGGGACACATGATACAAGCAGAGCAGAAAAGGAGATCAGGCTGGGGACAGGTATACAGTACAAACCATGTATGTAACAGACACAGTAATTGAGATAATTACCTCTTCTGGAGGCTTCAAAACTATCAAAAAGGTTAATTCTCTGGATGTCATAGGTTAATGTGGTATTAGGCATCAGTGTTCTGTTTCTATTAATGTTGGTGACAGCAAACTTGAAAGCCAATTCTTCAACATTAACAGGTTCATTTTCCATAGTTTCGAATATCCCTCCTGTTGGAACAGAGATAAATGAGAAGGATTATTCACCTCTTCATCGCCGCCCAGAAAGAGAGAAAAATAAACTATGAGCAGCAGTTTCTGAGCCTTCATCAAGGCACACCCGAGGGCTGCTCAAGGCACTACAGCAGCAGCACAGTGGAGCAGCAGTTTTCATCTGCAGTGGCACTGGGGTTAACTCAGTGTGATGAATGTTGCTCCACAAACATCTGGGGAAGCAACTGTTGCCCTGGTTTTTGCTAAGCCTTCTGTTTTTAACCTTGGAGTCAGATTCTTTCTCACACAGTTTCATGTAAATAATAGCCAATGTTTACTTAACGGTATTTTCTGTTTTTCATTCCTTGTGTGATATGACAGCTTTGATGAGCACCTTTCTTCTCCAGTGGGATTGAGAAGGAAGTGACATGTCCTCCAATCCCTTGTGGAGTTGGGACATGTATAAGAATGAGATAATGTAAACAGTAAAGGTCTTTTCCTTCCTTTCTGCTGAACCTGGCAGGTGTGAGAGCGTCTTTATTGTGTCTCCCCAGACACAAGCAGCGTGTGTTTATTACCCAGCCTTTTCAGAGGAATGCTTTAAATGCTTGTGAAAGCTTCTGTCCAGCTCCTTTCTAATGGGAGTAGGGATGGACACGGGTCTTGTTCCCCTTGCTCCAGTCTGATCTAAGTTTGGAGATGGAACCTGGACTCGGGGATGTTTCCTGGAGCGTTTCTGCACATCCTGGCAGAACGAGATCCACTGAGCAAACAGGCTGAGAGCCTCCCCTCGAGCTCTGCGTTCCCTCTGGTTTGGCACAAGCCCCAGGCAGGGTTGTTGGCCATCCCTCAGTTTGCTCAGGGATGGGGGAATAGTTTTGCTTTTTCCAGGAAAGAGGAGCTGAACCTGTGGATACAGCACGTGGTCCAGCTTTCCAAAAAGACAGAGAGCAGGCTTCCCAAAAGAGGCCTGTAAATAACCAACCCGAATTTTGGAAGCACAATGAACTTCCCTGGAGTGCACCCTGGATGGGGAAGGTGTCTCAAGGCCACAGCCTGTCCCTGTACACTGGGATGTCTGCTCCCTCCAGCCTCCAGAGACCTTATTATGCCAACAGCACATTCCCACTGTCCAGGGACGCTGGGATTTGAGGAATGCACTGCAAACGCAGCTAATTAAAAAAATTAGCTCCTCTAAACAGCCATCTCCAGCTTCAGTGCTTGATTTTGCAAGTATAATTTACTCATTTAGTGCGAGTCACTAGAGAATACTTTGGATTTCTCACTTACACATTTCCCCATTTCCCCAGGTGAAATTTCAGGTCCCTCCCTTTGCAGTTTCTGGGCATCTGAATGTATTCAGCTCATGAGCTGCAATCTCCTGCAGTTCTGATGCCACCCGTGTAGGAACAGTGCAGTCATTAGCTGACCATCAGAAACAGGAACACGCTGGAACCAAAACCTGGTTTGAATTTCAATCCAGCAACGAAAACCCTGGAGTTTACCCACCCCAGCCTGGCAGTGTCAACCCTGGAAATAAACAGCATTATTTTATGTCCTGAACCCACACAGAGCAATGCCTCGATGTGGCTTAAGCAACCTGCCAACTTCAGCAATTTTCTTATTCACTCCATGGATTTCTCATGTACGATGTGCAGGTATCAGAACCTTGGAGACTTCTTCCCTCTTCCTCAGAAAACACCCAAGTGATTACGAAAGAGTGTGATACAGGGAAACAGCCAAAAAAAAAAGCCTGAGTGCAGGATTTGGAACCAAAACATCGAGTGGAATGCTAAAAGCCAGCAGGATCTTCCAGAGCTGCAAACTCCAAGTTGCCTGAAGGGAAAAAATTCTAAAGCCTGTCCTTTCAGATCCAATCCTGTAATTCCTCATCCCAGTGACGATTCCAACAAATTTAGTGGTTAAATTCAATTCTCTTTCCCTCATTTCACCCGAGGAAGACAATTCTTTTAAGTCACCTGCAATGCCAGCCTGGGCTTGGGCCAGAAAGGTTCCACTGCTGGGTTTTCCTGGAATCCCTGCTGGAAGCAGCAGAGCATTGCTCCATGGGGGAGGGTGGATGTCACGGGCACAAGGGATAGCCTGGGATAACCTGGAAATGAGGGGGTCCACAATCCCCCCCCCCCACTTCCAGTAGGATGAGTATTTTGCCATTTGATCTTGGCAAAAAAACCCTCCACCTCAGAAATTATTACTGTGCATTCCATCACTTTCTACTTTTTAAAAAATTAATTAAAACTACTTCATCCAACCGCCCTTGAGGCAACCTTCATACCTGGGTGTACACAAGCACTTCCTCCTTCTAGGGCCAGAACTATTTCCAGCCCTCTAATCAGCTGCCTATTAAATGAAGATTAATTTTAATTGCTGTATAACCAGGAACTATTTATACTCCATTAGCAGAATTCCGCTGGATTTTTCCTTTTGGAAAAGAGAAAAAGCTCGCTGGGCAGCAGGGAGGCGGGGAGGGAAAGGATGGAAAGAGGGGAAGTTTTGTGTGGATGCGTTTTCTGAGCAAACTTATCAAAACTCTGCACTGTCATCACACTTCCAGGTTCCTTTGGCACGCACTAAGGGAGCAGGAAAGCACTCACAGGAGCTCTGATTGCAGGCTTGATTTGCTGGTGAGGTGCCCTGGATAAAACCTGGAATCCTAGAAGGGTCTGGGCTGGAAGGGGAGTTCAGCTCTCTGCACCCCCTGCCAGGGACAAAGCCCACGAGGGAGTTTTTGGAGGCACTGATTCCTTCCTGTGCCTGAGCTGGGGGGTGTTGCATTAAAAAGGCTGGGGCTGCACCTATTGGAGCCTGATTCTTCTGTTCAGGCCTATTTGTGTAAAAAGGAGTTGGATTACTCCGTAAATCTGCATCACAAACAAGCTGTGCTTGTAAGCATTTTCATCCAGACATCCCGGATGAAATCCAGCAATTCCATAAATAGTCTCTTCTCCTTCTTCTGCTGGTGACTGACAGCCAAGCTCAGAATTTATTGTAAGGTCCAGGTTAAAAGAAAAATAGCAGAGTAAGTGACAAGTTTGATGAAGACCCAGTTTGTCAGATGATTCATTTAAATAAAGTAATTACTGTACAACATTTTAAAAACAAATTAACCGCAGCGTTCTGCAAGGGAAGGAAGGAAGGAAGAAGAAATCGATGTTAACTCAAGATAAAAATGATGTTCCAGGAATGAAGCTGTTACTGCTGAGCATCAAAACAAGCACTGGCTTTCACGCTGGGCTGCTGGTAGCACTTAATGGGGAAAAACTAAATTTTGGAATCCTCCCTTTCAGTTCCCTCCTCTCTCAGTCAGAGAGTGAATCTTCCTCAGCAAACCAAAGGCAAGGAAAATGTCACAACCACGGAGCACGCTTCCCCAGGCACTCCTGGAAAAGCTCCTCCAGCCCTCCCAGGCAAGCAAATATTTCCATTTCAAGCGGTCAGCGGGGACTGAGGGAGTTTCAGTAAGGATCAGGGCTGAATCCATTCCCAAAGGGGGATTTTACAGTTTGCGACTCTTTCTAGCTGAGGATAAACCCCTGTTTCTACATGGCCGATGCCCAGATTTCCTGCCCTGGCTCCAAGGAGCGCTTTTCCCAGGCTGAGCTGTGCAGCTGGGGAGGTGCTGGGACGGGGCTGGCACGCGGAGTCAGCGATGTGGAGGCACAGGGACCGTGGGATGCTGCTCCATCCCCGAGCCGGGAGCCACTGACAGCTCCCCGAGGCGGCCCAGGGCCACGACAGGCGGGGCTGTGCTAGCAGGGCTCCCAGAAACTTCTGAACATCCGTTCCCTGCAGGGATTCCTGCTCGGAGAGGCCTCCCCTCCTTTCCACAGGGAACCCCGGGAGCTCCATGGGAGCTCATTAAACGCCTCCTGTCAGTCGCGGAAGGGAAAGGAGAGCTAAAATCCCGATAACTGCGAGCTCTGTGCTGCTGCTTTCCCCAAAGAGAAGCTGTTGGTGGTGCCAGGTTACTGCAGGGGGTTCATGAAGCCAGATCAACACACGGTTTGTGTTGCTCTGGTTTTTGTAAGCCTTCTGTTTTTAACCTTGGAGTCAGATTCTTTCACATAGATTTATGTAAATAATAGCCGGTGTTTACTTAACGGTATTTTCTGTTTTTCATTCCTTTTGTGATATGAGAGCTTTGATGAGCACCTTTCTTCTCCAGTGGGATTGAGAAGGAAGTGACATGCTCTCCAATCCCTTGTGGAGTTGGGACGTGTATAAAAATGAGATAATGTAAACAATAAAGGTCTATTATTCCTTCCTTTCTGCTGAACCTGGCAGGTGCGAGAGCGTCTTTATTGTGTCTCCTCAGACACAGGTTTGCCCTTGGGCTCTTTGGGGGGATATGGAGTCCATGGGTGTCTGGATCACACACACCCAGTGGGGCTGAAGGCTCCAAAAGGAGCAGGGCACAGCAAAACTGTGCTGAGGGAGATTATTTCCTCCAGATAATTCCCTCTGTCGGAGATCCCCTTGGACTGACAGCTCCTGCTGCTGGGAACCCCCTCCCAGCATCTTTTCCCATCCTTCTCTCTCAGCAAAGGCCAGACTCTCCTGTGCCACGTGGTGTCCAGCCCGGCGCCAGTACCTGTGCACTCCCCACACTCATGTACCCAGAAAAGAGCCAAAGAAGTTATCGCTCACAGTTCAGCAGCATCTTCCTTGGAAAAGTTACCCAGAAACAGGCTGTTACCTCTCGTTCAGACACGGCCCCACACCACTGCTGTGTGCATGTGCATGGATTGCTTCCCAGGAGGAATGAACAGCCCCAGCCCTGACTCCAGCAGCAGCTGTGGTTTGTGTTTGCACACCCTGCAGCCTGCAGCGGGTTTGCTCCCCGAGGCTCTCGTGGAACTGGGGCCGTGTCTGGCCCACAGAACCCCCCTGAGCCCATCAGCATTCCCTGCTCCGGCTGAGCCCGCAGCAGCCTCCGAGCCAGGAGCTACCATCATCACCCTCCTCCTCTACACAGAGTGGAGCTGCGAGCCACCTCCCCGCCACCATCCCCTCTGCAGTCTAAATAATAAACAAATTAGAGAGAGAAATAAATAAAGAAAGAGAAATACAATTATCTAAAAAACCCTGGATACAGCATCTCCAGGCTCCACAAGGTGAATATCTGAGTTACTAAATTGTTACTCATATTTTTAAACTGTGAATGCTGATGCTACTAAGCATTGCTATTATGGGGGATTTTTTGCCTCATAGCCTCATTGTAAGAAAGAAATTTCCATCAAAAGTCCATAAAATAACCTCGCCATGAAGAGGAAACTGTAGTTAGTACAGTGTGCAAAGATGGCTTCAATTCAATTAAGTATTTCCATAACTGATGAAACAAATGTTGGCCATAATGGCCAATGTGTTGCCACCAATCTCCTGACCGAACAACTTAAATTTCAAAATAAAACTACAAATTCAGCTGAAGGAGACACAATCTGTTTCCCTTGATCAGTGGCTCCGTTTTTCTCTGCGTGTGTCAGATTTCCCACTCGGGGTATTCCATGTCCCTGTGATTCCACATTTGAACAGTTTACATTTTGGGGGAACTGTGTTTTAAGTCTGTTCAAAAGCTGCTCTGGAAGCCTTCCATGCACTGTGCTCTGTTCCAGCCCGTTCCCACCCTCTCCCTGCCTTGGCATCCATCCCCCCTGCATTGCCCAGCCCGGGCCCTGGCCAGCCTGCCCCGGCTCTCCCCCTCCGTGCCCTCCTGCCCGGTGTCACTGCCGTGCCCTGCCCCTGCCAGCGCCGGCAGCGCTGCCCCTCTGCAGCTCCGCACCCATCCCTGGGCTCCTGCTTTCAGGTGCACTCAAACAAAACCCCAAGGCCCTGCCCTTGCCCTTCCCGCACTCTCCCCTCCTTGTTCTCAGCCATCAGAACCTCAAGGAAAAGACAGTGAGCACGGAAAGGCAAAAACCCTGCTCTGAAACCCCCCTGGATTTCTGCCTCCCTCACCCCATCCCTGCAGCTATTTGCTCCCTGGCTCTGGAGACTGAAAGCTTCTCAAGACTGTAAGAAATCTGCAGCCAAACAGAATAATTTTTTAAATGCAGTAAATGCAGGGCTGGCTCTGGTGTGATGCTTTAACTCTCAGTCACTCCTGACTCAGGGGGGTGGTTTAATTCTCCTTTCTGTGGCTGAGGGGAGCTGAAACCTGGGACAGGCTCCGGACCCGAGCCCTGACCAAGGGAGGGGATGAGCCCCAAGTGTCAAACTCAGCAAATGGGATTTTTTTAAAGAAGATTCAGCTTGTTTATAGCAAGATCACTGCCTATTTGACAAGCTGGGTATCTCCTCTGCTCCAAAACGCCTATCCAAAATCCAGCTCCATGTTCTGGATGTGGTTTTATTCCGGCTGCTTTTGTGAAGGTTTTGCTCCCAGCTGTAACAAGGCTGCTCAAAACTTGCCTGATTTTTTGCTGAACTCTCAGGGGGCTCAGCCTTTCTGCCCTTTTCATGCAGCGTGGCTGGTGCTTGATCACCAGGGATGAACCTGCTGCAAATCCCACTTTGGCCTCAGATGCACGGGGTCTGTGACTGCCCGAGGGCTGCAGCCCCTCACGAGGGGTCTGAACCCAGCACCCAGCACAGAGAACAGAAAAAAGTGCCAGATAAAAATGGTACAGCATTTCTCCACCCAAAACACCCCCTGTGACAGCCAGGGCCAGGTTTTTATAATTATCTGCGCTCCAGAAAGGTGCATTGAACCCTGAGTTGATCCTTTGGAAAGCAGATGGATAAAAATACGTGTGTGTGTGTATAGATAGGAAAAGTTGAGCTTATTAAGATACAAGGATCTGCCTTTTCCAATGGGAATTATTTCACTTTGGCTTGCGAGTGGAGATATTTCCCAAAGGCACAATTGGCTTGACTCATGTTACAGAATTTCTGACTAATGAACTTCTTCCTTTTTATTAACAGGGAAGAAATCTGGTTGACCTGATTTACGTATCTCTTGCAACACCAGGCAGGGACTAAAGCATCATTTTCGAGGTGCAAGCTCTCGATTTGTTAAAAGTTTTAAAACTGTGTCCTTTCCCCTTCATTTTCCGTATTTTCCCTCTGCCTGCACTATTCCACGGCCTGTGGGCTGTTCCAAATGTTTCTCCCAGTTCCAGCAGGGTTTGATCAAATCCCCTCACAGCTGAGCATTCCTCCCACCAGGCTGTAACAACTTAAAGAGTCCCACTGGAAAAGAAACTTACTTTCTGCTGTCTTTTTAAATCTTTCAGAGCCCTGCTTCGCAGATCTGCTTCTCCTGAGTGTCTGAGTCAGAGGATTTCCCTCTGAGACATCCTGACACATGAATTGGGATCATGGGCAGGGCTACAGGGCGCTGCTGGAAGCTGAGAGGCAACAGGAAAGCAGAGAGGAAGGAACAACCACAGGGGTAAAAATCAGTGTTTATATTGAGGAATAAAGGAAAGGGAAAAGAATTTGACAGAAATAAAAAGCAGAGGGGGAGAGTGGACAGCAAGCTGGTGGGGTGAAGACAGACAGACTGACGGCACTGAGCTGCAGGCATTGCTGGAGTTTTTATTTACTGCTTTTATCTGAGTCCATCTTAAAAGCATTCAGTTGCTTACAAATACAGTGACATTTCTGGCAGACACAAAGCAATTGTGCCTTACACTTGAGGAAACCTCCAACCACACGATGCCATAGAGCCCCCACCTGAAACAACAGCAAGGATGATTGAATTCAGAGGGGGTTTGCCACCTGATTTTACACAGGTTAAACCAGGAGGATATCTGTGCAAAAAGTGCTTTACACTGTCCTTGGCAGTGCCTGCAAGGGGTGACACTCACAGAAAGCAGCAATAAGTGCAGGTTTTTCTCACTCTGACTGCAGACGGCCCTTGGAAACAGAAAGATTCACTCGACTGAGCCCTGGGAAGTTACTCCAGAGAGGAGCCCCGAGGGGAGAGAGGATGGCCCCACTGCAGAGCAGTTGTGAGTCTGCATTTGCAATGGAACTGCTGCAGGATGAGCCATTTTTCTCCAGCTGTTAGCCAGGAATAGAAAGACATTTCAAAATCCAAGACAATGCTTTGAAATGAGTGCTATTTAGCAAACAGCGTTTTTGTGCAGCAGTGTCGGGGTTATATCTTTAAAAATTACAGTCTGTCTTTTCCTGAGTGCCCATTAAGCACTATTATCTCTAAGATGCTTAGGAACATAAGGTCTTTATTAAAGCTGAAGAAATCCGAGTTTATCCTGAAAAAGCACGGATAAAATCAGATCTCAGCCTGTCCCAAAGTACATCCCTTCCAGAGAGGAGGTGCTGGAGGGAGGTTAGAGTTGGCAGGGGGGACATTTGGAGCTCTGACTTTAGTCTTTGGCTGTTCTCTTTGGGAATTCCAGCTGCTGCAGCTGCCCTGAAGGCAGAGCTGCCACTCCAGCCAGGAACCATGGGCATGGGGGAGGCCTGGAAGCCCCAGAGCTGCAGCAGATCTCCCACCTGGAAACTGCTGTGCACACTTTGCTCTTTGAGCCCTGCAAAAAACCGTGCCCTGATCAAGAGCTCAGAGATTCAGGATCCCAGCTGACAGCAGCTCCTGCTGTCACACCCTCTGCACAGGGCCATGGGGAATCCTGGCTTTGCCTTCCATCCCAAATGCAACAATTGCTGATGGCAGACTTCTCTGAGGCTGGAGCTGCTCCTCTCACTCCGGAGAAAAGGCTTAAAATCATTCAGCTAAACTGGAGAGGACTTTACCTCTGATTGTCCCCATCCTCCCTTCCCAGATCATGCCAGGCCTGGCATTAAGGAAGGACAAACCCGAAGTTTAGAAATACAAACTGCAAAGAGACGTAAGTGATTTGATTGATTTTCATTTTAAGAAATAAATCCCCCCCATCAGCTTCTCTTGGCACAGAGGAAGGATATAAACCCAGATGTTCCCAGGTTTCCCACTGGATCCATGGTTTTGATTCTCCTGAAGCTCCAGACACATTTGGGGTGGGACACGTCACTGTTTGGGGGACATGAGGAAATCTGCAGGCTTTGCTCAGGATTTCCTTTGACCCCTACAGCAGCACATTTTCCCATGCTGCTGCATTATTCTGCCTCCCTTTAACTGGCATTAATGCAGTTTCATCCTCACATCCTCAAATACCAAAAAACCCACGGAGAAAATGGGCTGCCATTTTCCCAAGCAGGGCAGTATTTATCTCGCAGCCTCAGCAGCAGCTGTTTTTGAGAAACCCGAGGTACATTTTCAGTCCTGGAAGTGTAATGTCTGAGGAGCTCATCTGAGATGATGCTCGTAAGGGTGGGGGGTGCAGATTTTGCCACAGATCCACTCTTATGAGTGATGTTTAATCAGCACCTGTGCTTCGAGCTGCCACATTTCCTCATAATAATGATCTTGAAAAGACACTTAGTGGAGGTGCCTGCAGTTTAAAGCTTTCTTGGTAATTATCAATCTGGAACATTTCTACTCCTCAATCTACTGAGGGCCATTTGAGTCTGAAAAGTGTCTTATTCAACGTCTACATTTGCAAATATTAAAGCACCAAGTGTAAACAAAACACTGCTGCACCCGATGACAACTGTACATCAAGGGCTAAATTACACAGCTCCAAGAGAAACACGGAATGGGAACCCAAACAGCTCTAGGGACACTTCCTTCTGGTGGTGCTTCCCTCAAAAGAGGACTTAGAGGATCTCAGACTGGTTTGGGTTGGGAGGGACCTTAAAGCCCACCCAGTGCCCCCCCTGCCATGGGCAGGGACACCTCCCACTGTCCCAGGCTGCTCCCAGCCCCAGTGTCCAGCCTGGCCTTGGGCACTGCCAGGGATCCAGGGGCAGCCACAGCTGCTCTGGGCACCCTGTGCCAGGGCCTTCAGAGGCTCCTGCTCAAATCACTCAGGAGAGCTGCAAAAAGGGGGATCTCTTACAGGAGACACTTTCATGCTCTGGAGGCAAATTTGGGGATGCCTGAGGCAGCAATGTTATATCCAGATAAACCCCAGCCACGAGATGTTCAGCATTTTCCCCTTGTGTGTACATGGAAATGTCCTTTGCCAGGAATCACACCCGGATTGAGACACCACTGCAGCAGCTTCAGTGGGAACAGCTTCATCAGGAGCTATTAATGCTAATTACAGAGGGTGGTTACAGTTATTACATTTGTTATATTAAAGGTGTTCTTGGTTGGAATTATTACACTTATTGATAGGGAAGTTAGATATGTACTTTGGAAAAAAGCAGCAGGAAAATTTGGTCCTGGATAAGTTTACCCAGGGGTTAAAACTGTGTTAAAAAAATTAATTAAAAAATTAGAAAGAGAAATAAATAAAGAAAGAGAAATACAATTATCTAAAAAACCCTGGATACAGCATCTCCAGGCTCCACAAGGTGAATATCTGAGTTACTAAATTGTTACTCATATTTTTAAACTGTGAATGCTGATGCTACTAAGCATTGCTATTATGGGGGATTTTTTGCCTCATAGCCTCATTGTAAGAAAGAAATTTCCATCAAAAGTCCATAAAATAACCTCGCCATGAAGAGGAAACTGTAGTTAGTACAGTGTGCAAAGATGGCTTCAATTCAATTAAGTATTTCCATAACTGATGAAACAAATGTTGGCCATAATGGCCAATGTGTTGCCACCAATCTCCTGACCGAACAACTTAAATTTCAAAATAAAATTACAAATTCAGCTGAAGGAGACACAATCTGTTTCCCTTGCTCAGTGGCTCCGTTTTCCTCTGCGTGTGTCAGATTTCCCACTCGGGGTATTCCATGTCCCTGTGATTCCACATTTGAACAGGTTTACATTTTGGGGGACTGTGTTTTAAGTCTGTTGAAGGTGGCACCAAGGCCAATCTTCCCCTGAAAATCAACCCCACACACACATTTTTAGCATTATCCTGTAGGCTCCAGCAAACCCAGAGCTAAGCAGGAAGCACAGGGAACACTGAGCTGCCTCTGGTTATTATTTTCCCTAACCTGTAAAAGGTGTTTGTTTGATTGCTTGATTGGTTGATTGATTGTTGTTTTTAAAAACCCAGGTCCAGTTTTAAACCCCAAATCCAGCAATGCTGCTCCTCACCAGGCTGCCAGCAGCTCAAACCCACCCTGAGAGCTGGGCCACAGCCAGGCAGAACTGGCCGGGCTCACCTGTGGGGTCAGGGCATGGAATTCAGCCCTTTGTTCATGCTGGGAGATCACTGCGGATCCTCTGATGCTCCTGCCCGCCCCAAAACTCTCTGAAATCCTCGAGGCACCAATAAATCCTGGCCAGGGAGCTCAGCCAAGAGCAGGGAAGCTCCCTGCACAGCTGTGAGTGGCACAGCAGGCTGGGGCAGAACCCTGGGCACTCAGTGCCAACACCAGCCCTGCTTCACTCGGTGTTTTCTGAGACAGAACACTGGAAAATGGTCAAATTGAGCACTGCAATACATTCCCCATGTAAATGAGAGGCTGTGCACACGACTCCTGGGGTGATTAGGGCTCACTCCATAACATATGTCTAATGATTTAGATTGGCTGCTGTTGAGGGGGATTTAATTTAAGGCACTTATGGCATTGGGCTCAAATTATTTGCGAGAGTTGATTGAAGCTTATGTTTTACCCAGCAGCTTGTGCTCAGCTGAGGATCATCCGCTGCCTGGATTCCATTTATCTCCTGCAGGATCTCAGCTGCGGGCTCCTGCCACACTTTTGTGCCTCCATACAATTGTTCAACCACTTCCCAGAGCGGTCAAAACCTGCTGTAAAATCAGATGCCGGAACAAAATCTCCCTACCCTGGTATTTGATTTATTTATTTCATTGTTACGCCTGCGATTTTTAAAGCCACCTTGGCAACAGGGTTTGGATATCTGGTTCCCAGGAGAATTAGGAAGAACTGGCCATCCAGCCCCTTAGGAAGCTTCTCAGCTCTCCATTTCTCTGTCTCTCATCGAGGAACTGCTGATTGAAGGAACCTGTGGATTCAGAAGTGTCACCACCAAATTTGGTGGCAGCCTGAGCTTGGTGTGAGGCTGCAGCTGCCAGGGCCCTTCCCGGGGATGTCCCATCCCATGCCAGACCCCACCCCAGTGCCCAGCAGCCACAAAAGCCCTGCAGAGCCCAGACCCCATCCCTGGCCGGAATGCCGTGGGAGGGGAGTGCTCAGCTCTCCCCGGAGCTGTCTGGGGGTGCAGGTGGGATTTGATCCGACATGGAAAGGTATTCCATGGACTTCCCTGGGCTCTGGGCTGGCCCAGCACTCCCTGCTCTGGCCCTCGTTAACAGGAACGCTGGGGACATCCCGGGGGAGGCTGGGGAGCAGGGAGGGCAGGAGAGGGTCAGCAGCAGGGGGAATGTGTCGCTCCCACAGCACTTCCAGCTGGCTTGGAAAAGGCTGAGGGCCACAGGAGCAGTGCTGATTTCATTATCAGAGAATCCCAGCGTCACTGAGGCTGGAAAAGCCCTCCAGGATCACTGAGCCCAAGCTCCCACCTTGTCCCCAGCCCAGGGCCCTGAGTGCCACGTCCAGGCCTTCCTTGGACACCTCCAGGGATGGGCACTCCAAACCTCCCAAGAACCCTTTTTCTTACAAACCCAGCCCCTACAGAGATCTGCACCCCTTCCTAGCCCGGGAACATTCTGGAAACACAGTTTTTCCTGAGGGGAAGGGAGCCAGCTTGAGCTCTGTGCAGCATCAAAAGCCTCTTGCTCAGTGAAACCTGCTCAGAAAACCACCTGGGGTTTAAGGGAGCATTAAACAGGAATCAGCTAAATGGGTTTGAGAGGAGAACAAACACTAAGCTTCTTTAAATAAAAGAGTCAGAACATGGGAGTGTGAAATCTCACACTTCCCTGCCTGTGGATATCTTGCAAAGCTTCATTCTGATTCCTCTTTGCTCCCTAATGGTTCTTGCATCTCCCTTGCACAAAATGGGGAGTATTTCCTGAGACAAACCTTTGCCTTCATAGCCACTGTAGCAGCTGCAATCTTTGAAATATTGAATTGTTTCAGAGAAGGGAAATGAGGGCGCCCTTAAATTCACAGATGACACCAGCTGGGTGGGAGCGTTGATCTGCTGGAGGGCAGGAAGGCTCTGCAGAGGGATAGGTTGGATATCTGGGAAAATTCCCCCCCCCAAAAGTGTGAACAGAGGTAGACTGAAGGTTTAAAGTCTAGAAAAGGCAGTGAAAATACATTATCAGGCATTTAGAACTCTTTTTTGTTCAATAAAGCTGCAGCAGGGAGCCGAGTTAGCTTATTAATATAAGAAATTGCTGCTGGTCCCCAACACGTTTCGATCAATGTGTGAGAACTGGCAAGAAATGAAGAGCAGGAGAAAATGAAAAAGATCACCAGAAAGTTTCTGACACAAGAAATCCTGTTGCCTCAATCAGCTGGGTTTTTGTGCAGGTGTTTTCTGGTGAGCTCCTGGAGCATGACTGGGATCTTTTCAAAGGGCTGGAGATCTTGAAAAGCTCCTTTTGTGGCAACCAGGCCCCTTTTAAACAGCAAAGGAGCCCAGATGGCACGGATTGGACAAGTCTGGGGGGAAAAACCAGCAGAAAAGCAAAGCAGCTGAGCTGCTAAAAGAAAATGCAGTTTGTCATTAGTGCAGGAATTGCCACAGGACCCAGAGGCAGCAAACACTGTGGGACAAGCTTTTAGGAAAATGTGCCTGGGATTGGTGTTGAGAATTCCCAGCTGCCTGAAAGACCAGTGGAAAGGATAAATGACAGGATGGGATTTGTAAAAGAGCTGGTGAAAATGACCTGATGGACAGCTTCCTTGTCCAAGGCATTTTTTTGGAAATCAAAATAAATAAACACAGAAATAAATAAATAAATACAAGAAATTAATCTCTTTCTCTGAAAGCTCCATGTAATTCTCACCAATATTTTTAGTGTGGAGGTTGTGCATCTTTTGCACCAAGATGTAAAAATGAATTCCGTGCTGTTCCTGCCCTGGAAGGAATGTTGCCACATGCCCTACCTAAATCCAAACAGACTTGAGACATCGTGACATGAACTTTACCCAACCTTCCCCATGACATTCGTCAAATTAAAAATCAGGAGAAATCAGGAGAAACCAGTGAAAATCAGGAGAGTTGTACAATAGCAATGCAAACATAAATTAATTCATTTTCTCCCTCTTTTTTTTTTTCCCCACTGAAAATGGAGAGATGTGAGAATCATCTGAAAACCATTGGAATTTGCAGAAAAGGAAAAAAAAAATGTTTTCCACATTTCAAGCCTTTGGAATATTGCTTTTGTAGCCTTCCAGCAAGGAGGAAAAGGACATGGGGGAACCAATGGTCTGTCCTTTTATTTAAAACACAGCATGGCCTGGGCTTGCTTTGATGTTCTAACAGTGAGACTGTTTTTTCCTTAGCACATGAAATTATATTGTGGCACTAGGATTAAAAAAAAGCACAGCTCAGCTAGGGGCTGTGTGGCTCAATCCAGAGTGCCAAACACATTTCTGGTGTTTTCTTTTCTGCTTTTAGGGAACATTTTCTGCTGGTTTTCTTAACAACTCTTAGACATCGCCGGTTTAATAAAATCATCTCATGTTCTGAAACATTTGGATAATGAATTGAGTGATGGAGCTGTCAGCTCTCTGCTGCTCTGCTGACCAGCTGTCACACCAAGGACTCTTTGGCAATTGGGAGATGTTGGGTTTGATGTTTAATTCCCTTATTTCATCAAAAGACTTTATTTGAAACGAGTGTTTGAATCATGCATGTGCTGGAGATGTTCCTTATATCTGAATCATCTGCGAGCAACAGTGGGGTTTTAAAGATTAAATCGCTTAAAGATTTATTCCTTTTTAAAGAAATAAAGTTTTTCTTCGAGTGGGGACTTCTGTTAGGAAAGTGCTTCCTTTGCATGATTCAGGCTGGGTGGTGATTAATCACAGATTTCCTCAGGCAGCAAAGTGCACCTTGTGCAAAATGTGCCAGAGGCTGGGACACAGCCCAGGGCCTGCTGATGCCTTCTCCCAGCCACCCAGAAACAGAGACCAGACAGGAGTGAGGGAATAAAGGCAGGGATTTATTTGAAGGCCTTCAAGGCACACCCTGGGGAGCCAGAGGCTGCTTCCATAAAATGGACCCCGAGATGGACAACAAGTCACGAGTTCTTGACACAGTTATAGGTTTGGGCCATTTGCATATCAGCATAAATTCACCAATTAAAACTTTAGCTCTCTTCAATTTCTCCACCTCTCTCATGGTCCCAGTTTACACCTTTGGGCCTAGGACAGCCCAAGTGTCCTTGAACAGCTCAGAGAGGCTTTGTTGTGTCTGTCTGGCCTAAGAGAGCAGCTAACAAGCTACAGGAAACTTTAGAGTTACACACTAGGCAGTAGGGGATTTGAAAAATACAGAAATCAAAACCTAAGGCATCACTGCCGGGGCCCCCCTGCCCTGCACAGCACTGGGTGCTGCTATTTTCTGGGGAGTTTTAAGCTTTAGAAGTCACTGTGCAGCTCCAGGAGGTGGGAAGACAGGCAGAGGGACGAGGGGAGGTGTTTGCAGCACCCGGTAGAGGAGTTCCATAAAAATAGAGCCATTTGTGTGAAAACCTGATCCTGAGGATCACACTGCAGCTCCAGCTCCAGCAAGGTGACGTTCAGAATTATCCTGAGCCCCTGAGGCCCCTGCGGCCTCAGAGATCCTGTGAACAGCTGGGGAGCTTTGCTGGGATGGAGCCCCACAGTTTGGGAAAGGGGGTTCTGGCTGAAATAATGCACATTCCACGGAATCATGGAATGGGCCGGCGGGGAAGGACCTTGAAGCTCACCCAATCCCCTGCCATGGGCAGGGATGTCACCCTGGTTTTTCTCAGCCTTCTGATAATTTACATATTTGGAGTCAGATTTTCACACACTTTCATGTAAACAATAACCAGTGTTTACTTAACTGTATTTTCTGTTTTTCATTCCTTTTGGGATAAGAGAAAGTTTGATGAGCATCCTTTTTCTCCAGTGGGATTGAGGAGGAAGTGCCATGTCCTCCAATCCCTTGTGAAATCGAGAAACCTATAAAGTATGAGAAATATAAATAAAGCTTCTCTTTTTCCTCTTTCTGCTAAACCTAGCAGGTGTGAGAGTTTCCTTTATTGTGCCTTTACCGACACAGGATACCTTCTCTTCCTCCTTTTTCCCCTCTTCCTTTTCATTTTCCTGTCATAGACTCACAGAATGGTTTGGCTTGGAAGGGAATTTAGGATTCCCCCAGAACCCATGAGGAAAGACCTGCAGGAGCGTGGAGTGCAGCTGGTGAGTGAATCCCTGCCCCGAGGGTGTGAGATGCCCTGTCCAGGCCTGCCAGGAGCACTGGGGAAGCCGCAGCTCTCCAGGGCACCTTCAGCTCCAGGAGTGTTTGTGGATGGCACCAGGGCTGCCAGGGGAGGTGCTGGGAGTGTCCCCTGCCTGACACAAACAGCAAAAAGCCCTTTTGCCTCTTTGCTACCGAAACTGCTCGTGCACCCCAAGCTGGCCCTCTCTGACCACATGGACATACCTGGAATATAGGCAAAGCTTGGATTTTAGGGTGCTTTACAACTTGCAAACTACCCAGGCCCATTTGCAATCAATTATTCAAGGCATTAAGGCCCCAGCTTTCAGGATCAGCCTCCGTGCCTGCAAATTACTACAGGTACAATTTCTGGCAAATAGGGGCAAGGGCAGTTTTCGCTGTGTAGATCTCTGCCTACCTGATTATCCCACAAAAAGATGGTTCTCTGCTATAAAGTGTTCTCAGAATAATCTGTCTCTGGCAAATTGCTCCCATAAAATCAGAGCCTGAGCCGAAGTCCTCTCGAAAAAACCCCACCCCAAAACCAAAGGAAACCAGTAATTACACAATTACTCTATATCTTTTGGGCAACACAGCTTTAAAAATCTTAAAAATCTTTCTTTAAATATGTGCTTTGTTGTTATCATAATTTCCCTGGGGTCTGCTGCTCTGGCAAACTTATGGTGCATCACCTAAAAGCGTCACTGTGGTGCCTTTGGCGCACATAAAAAAGACAGATCTTCCTTAATGTTGTTCTAAAAACTATTTCCATGTTCCAGCATTTGGATTTATGAAGCATGGGCTATATGTATTATATAACTTTATCTTAAAGTAGTAGACTCACAAAAACTAAATAGGGCCCCCATTAAGTAAAGACCAAAAGAAGCATAACAACAAAAATAAAAGGTATTATGTTAAAGGAGCAAAGCATCAGGGGTTTTATAAGGCTTCATTTCCACTCTTCTCCACAGGCTTGGGACTGGTCACATCTGAATCTGGTGAGTTACTCAGACTGACAGCCCAGTCTGACAGAGGTTTGGATGCCCCTGCTCCCAGCAATGCTGGGGATCTGCAGAGGAGGCAGGAAATGCTGAAATGGGCTTTTCCCCAGCCAGGAAGCCACGGTGCAGCTGGAAAGTCTTGCCAGGGCTGTTAACTGTCCTGGAGAAGAGTAAAAGGGGGATTTTGCACATGTAAGTGATGCCATCCTTACCCACTCAGGGAAGTAAATACGCAGCCAGTGAGACACCAAGGCAGCAAGGGGATGCTGCCTAATAAAGCCTGAGGAGCTGAGCTATTCCCTGCACTGAGTGCTGCAGCTTTCACTCAGCTCTAGAAAAGGTTCCCTGGGCAAAACCACTCTGTATGTTCTGACAGATCCCCTTTTCTGACCCACTCAGAGCATCCAGGGCCCAGCTTCCTGGACCAATCCACTCAGGAAAACAAGATTTTTATCTCCTGCTGAGCTTCCATTCTGAAACTTGCCCCTGTCTTTTTTTTAACTGGGTGACTTTATTTTCCCAGAGATGGTGGCAGCTACACTGAAATTTAATGCAAACACCACAGAACTGATAAAGATACTGCAATATACATATCCACAAACTTGCAAAATGGCACATACCATAAATATACCACGGATTTCCCAGGGAGAGCTATCACAGGGCAGGCTTTAGTGGGTGCATTCAAACTGTGATCTCCACTGAAATATTTGGAGTGGGACTCTTAACATTTTTCACCATATCCTCTGTTTGGTACTACTGGAGAATGCCAGACAGGAGAAACTTCTATCAATAGTCAAATGTGTTTAAAAAGTAGTAATTCCATCCAAAAAGGAGAGGGAATTAATGCTTTATTGAGAGTATTAATAATAAAAAAAGAACCACGTGAAAGCACAGGCTAAGCTTTGTTCAAAGTGAAGGTTCCATAAAGCTGCACTGACTGAGAACACCTGTCTCTGATAAATGGAAACGTGGGCATCCAGGGAAGGTTCCAGGTGCTCCTGCAATGCTGCTGCTCTTGTGAGCAAGGTGAAAATGTGCCAGGCTGGTGCAGAAGCCCAGCTGCCATCTCCTGAAGGAACCCTGACTGCCCCAGGAGGTGACTGACAGAGAATTTCTCTGGGCTTTTGATGGCTGCGAGCTCTTTCTGTCACTAATGAAGGTGGGAGCTGACAGCTTGTTAAACAGCAATTAATTCTCTTCTTGAGCTATTCTGAATTTGGGCTGGACAGAAAATGAGCTGGCAGCACACGGCAGCACCGGGTCAGGTCCAGGGGGCTGGGCAGGGCCAGGAGGGTCCCTCCTGTGGCTGCCTGAAGGGCAGGAGGGCAGAAAGCCCTCCCAGAGCATCAAATCTGAGCTGTGCCCCATCCCCGCCTTGTCCCCAGCCCAGAGCTCTGAGTGCCACCTCCAGGGATGGGCACTCCAAACCTCCCTGGGCAGCCTCTTCCAGTGCCTGACCACCTTTCCAGGCAGAAATTCCTGCTGATGCCCACCCTGAGCCTGCCCTGGCCCAGCCTGAGGCCGCTCCCTTGCCCTGGCAGGCTCCTGATGTCCCTGTGGCTGGCACATGTCCTTCAGCAGGGAGGCTGCTGCTCTCTCTCCTGCCCAGCCTTCCCCAGCTGTGTGCAGGTGCCAGCTCCCTGCTGGAGGGAGGGAAGGGGTAAGGCTTGTAACAGCCCGTGTTATCCCTGTGGCTTCTGCCTTCCCCTGCAAAGGTCACGAAAACATCTATTTAACAGCTCGTTTTTGCAAATATGCTAAAGCTGTCACTTAACCCTTGCCTGCTCCTCGCTCCCTGATCAAGGCACGGGGGAAGTGCGGCAAGAAAACTGGGGAATATTAAACAACATTTTAGTCACAAGAATTGAAGGGTTTTGGAAATTTATTTTCGTCCTGGCCATGGTGCAGATGTTGTTACAGAAATGCAGTGGATAACAGTGTTTTACATCAGTGTCTAGAGGCACAATCAGACTGGAAGACGTTGGGCAGTGTTAGGGGTAGGGTTAGGCAGCCAAGTGCTTGCAGGAGTTTGGAGCTGCCACAGGCCCCTCTGCCCTGCCCTGAACATCCCCAGGACTGGTGAAGCTGAACTCAGGGTGCCCCCAGATCTCTGATCTGGGCTTCTTTCCCCCCATCCCTTCTTTTTCAGTCTCTAACAAAATAAGAACTAAATCTGTGGTGTTTTGTTTCCTTTCCCTTGGTGCCCTCATTCCTTTCTGCTGTGGTCCCTGTTCCCAAAAAAGCCATTTGCTTTCCTTCTGTGCACCAGTTTGTTTCTCATCCCCACTTTTGTTCACTCTCCACTTCTGTTCTTTTACCCTCTGCCAATATTTACTTTCTTTGCCAATATTTTCCTTCCTAAATCACTTTATTCCCTTTCCAGCGCATCCCAACCAATATTACTTTGAGTCTTACATTTTATTCTTTATTCTTGCATAAAATTGAGGCTCCTTTGCTTGAAAGCCCCAAAGTGGAAACAGCTTCCACAATCTTCCCTCTCAAACCCTCATTCAGCTGTTCTGTTCCTCATCTTGGTTTTTAGCTCACGCCATCCTTCTGTTATCATCCCTTCCCTCTCACTTTTCATTTCACTCTCACCTCCTCCCCTTCACTTTTCCCCCTAAGTTTGCATTACTCAGCCACACGACCATTCCTGTATTTCCCAACTCCATCCCTGCTGCAGCCCCACCTCTCTCCCCCTCCTTTTCCATGAGAACCCAATCGTTTGTTCCTTTTCCTGGCACGGGTTTTCCCATGGACAGCAGGATACTCATCCCTGTATCCCTGAGCAGTGGATGCCTGAGGCTGGGTAATGGAACAGAGGGAAGAGCCCTCATTTGCTATTATTCTCAGAATCTGCTGCAGACACAGATTCCAGCCCAAAAGGAGATTACAACTTTTAAGGGCAGTAAAGGCAGTCTATGACCATCAAGTCTGGAACTGTGAATTAAATGAACTGTCAGGTTCCAGGCTCGCCAGCTTCTAATTTAGCCATAACTTAGTCAATATCAGACATAATTCCCCTGCTTGAAAAGTTATTAAAATTTTAATAAAACCAAGGAGATGCTGGGACAGAAGCATATTAAGATGGCATAAAGGTTGTGCCTACATATCATTAATTTAAGGGCAGATTAGCCGTTAAGTAGAATGACTTAATTGAATATTTCCAAATACGAGGATTTTCAGATTCCCTTGGAATGCATTTTCAGTTCTGGATAGGGCAGGTTTCAGCTGCTTGGTGCCAGTGGTGTCTGAGCCCCTGCCCTCACAGGAGTTTTTGCCATGAGCACCTGGCAAGTGCAGCTCCCTCAGCCTCACAGCCAGAGGGGATGTCTGGCCATTCAGCAGCTCTGCCAGAGGATTTTCCCAGGGTTTTCCCAGTGCCTTTTTGAACCTGTGGAAGGCTGGGAGCTCCCTCAGTGCCCTGTGGCAGGAAGTTCCACAGCTGAACTGCAGGCTGTGTGAGCAGCCACTTCACCCCAGCCCTGCTGCCAGCCTGGCCTGGGGCTGCTGCATTTCGTGCACCTTCATCCCTGTCTCCAGCAAGGCCGGGGAAGCTCATTCCAGATTCACCTTCTCCCCCTCACCGGGGTGATTTCTGTCTCTGATCACCACCTTTGCTGGCTCTGTACACCTTCCTGTCCTGCTCCCAGGTGTCTTCACTGCACCTGCCTTGCTCCTGAAAACCCAAGCAGTGCTGTCCCAAATTGTGTGCACACCCTGCACACGCTGGGACCAGGGGACCTTTGCAAACTCAGCTCCCTGCACTGCTCCAGCACCCCTCCCTGGCTGGGGTCTGGCTTCTCCATCCTGCTCTCCAGCCTCATCCATCTGGGGAGCTCCAGCCCAAGAAATGCTCAGCTGAGCCCAAGCTCGGTATGGCAAACACAGAATACAAACAAACCAAGCCCCAGCAGCAACAAACTCTTAAACTCCCACTTTTATAGCTATTATATGCCCATGTGTATATAAAAAGTCTGTGTTTGGGAGTTTCTTGGACCTATTTTCCTTCAGCAAAGACTCTGCCTGCCATCAGAATGAGAAGGAACATTCTCAGTAAATTGCTTGTGCAGCTATCAAATGTCTCTGGGTTTGTTTCAGCATTTAATCACCCTCAGAGGCTGGGTTTGCCTCATATGTTTGGGCATCCTTTAATCACGGAGGAATTAACTGCCAAATCCTGCTGGGATTGTTTTGTTGTTTGGTTCACTGGTTGGTTTGGTTTTTTTTTTTTTAAGTATATTCATTTCACGTACCAAAATGAAGAATGATAGGGTGGTTTTTTCTTCTTTTTTCATGAAGCTGCCCGTAACTCTTCACCCTAACCAAAAGTGAATTCTCATCTGGACTGGATAAAGATCTCTGCCCTCATCCCCTCACCCCCACGTCTCCTGCCTTCCCACATTCCGTGCCTGTTCTCTAGCAGTGCCCCTAAAGGAAATTCCTGCCTCCTTCCAGCCCTCCATACCCCCTCCTCAAAGAACCGGGGGCTCTGCTGTGGCTCTGGAGAGCCGGGCACGCCCAGGGAAACGTGCAGGGTTTTGGGGACAGCCGGGCAGCGCTTCCCTCCCAGCTGATCCCGTGCTCTGGATAACCAGATAAGGCACCTGGAACCGCAGCCGTGTGCTCAGGCTCAGCTCCCTCTGGGAATCATTTCCCAGTCATCTCAGCCACCCTCTGGCCAGGATCCTGCAGCAGCCAGCACTGGGAGCAGGAGAAGTTCCCTCATCCCCCAGGTGTTGCTAAGCAGCTCCAGGAGTAACAACCACATCATTTATTCCCTGTCCAGAGAGATCCCTGGCCCTGCTGGGTGGGGATGTGCAGATCAGCCTCCAGAAATGGTTATTCCCCTCCCACTGCCAGCCTGATTTCTTCCCCCCCACAGCAATTATTATGTTCCTGGGCCCAGATATCCCAAAATATCCAGATATCCCAGATATCCTGTGCCTTCCTACAGGCTGCTCCCACCCAGCCTCCCCCGAACGCTGAGCTGCAGGAGTTCAGAGTGTCCCAGAGCTGCTGACCTCCAGTGCCTGGTGCTGGTGGCACAAACCATCCTGAGCAAAAGCAGGCAAAACTTGGGGCTGGGAAATTCCCCCCCTGGCTCTCTCCTGTGGGGCTGAAGAAATCCTCCTGAAGGGCATGCTTTCAAATGCACCCAGGGCAGCCCCAGGCCAGTGAGCCCCACTGGAGATGCAGCCCTAACTCAGCCCGGGCTCCCTGCAGCAGCTCCCTGCCCACGGCTCAGGCCGTGCTGTCCCCAAAACTCTTCCTGCAGGCCTCCAGGGAGGTCACTGCCCGCCATCCGCAGGACAGGGGTGCTCCTGGGCACTCCCAGCACTCCCAGGAACACGGGCAGGCAGCGTCCCACTTCCATTAATTCTGAGCAGAGCTTGCTCATTAATCTCCGGGATGCTGCGGGTGCATTTATTAATGGCAGAGCCCTGTTCAAATGTTGGGATCCTCTCTGACACATTAAGCCATTTTTAATTTGCTCCCATCCTACCCGGCCTCTCCAGCAGACGCGAGAGAACTCTGGGGTCCTAAATAAGCCACAGTGACTTAGGGAGAAAGCGAGTGAGTTATTAATCTTATGCAAATGCCTGTTTAATTTTCAGGATCTTGGCACCATTGTAAGTGCTGAAAGTCATGGACTATAAAGAAAAAAGGTAATTTCCTGTTTGTTTAATTGATCTTCTCTAGCTTCTCTCCTGGCTGGTAAAGCCAGGTAATGGAATTTGCAATGTAAAGTCATTATTAGAAGTGCCAGTATGACATTTGATTAATCCAGGCTATTTAGGCTTAATAATACACACTTGACTTGTGTTCTGGGAGCAAAATTGCCTGCTACTTCCCCTCCTGCTTCTTAAATATATTTGTAAATATCCTTAGCGTGATGATACATGAACCCATGTCTTCAGGCATTGTTATTAGGAAGTGGTAAGTCCCCCAAAGTGTGCTCCATCAGCAATAGGATGCTTGCTCTGAGATTTGCACCCACGGGCAACTAAAAAGAATGAAGAATTCCTTTAGGGGACCGGTGCCTTCCTCAGCTCCCTTCGGGTCAGCTCTGGCCCCCTCCTGAGTGGCAGATTCCCAGGGAAAACCCAGGCAGGAGCTGGTGGTGCCTCAGGAGCTGACACTGCTCTCCCTCAGCAATGACTCAATTTTCTGACGTGCCAGGGCTTGGATCCAGCAGGAAAGAGCAGCACTTGTGAGTGTCAGGGAAAAGAGAGGCCATTTGTCACCTCCCTTCCCTGGAGTGTCACAGCCGCAGCCACGGCCAGCTCCAGCTCAGGGAGAGGTTTTGTTTCCACCCACACCCCCCGGGCCATTTCTATCCCCTGCAGCATCTTTTATCTACCCCTGGCCCACTGCTAAAAATTCCTGTACTTTATTCCTGGCATGGCTTTAACTCAGCAGTGGACCAAGACATTTTTTCTTATAAAATGGTTTGGAGTGAAAACAACATTTTTCAAGTAAGGTGCAAGCACTGCAAGAGATGCACAGGGGCTGTGGAAGATCCAAGTTACCTGATGGAAGCATTTTCTGCAATTATGCTACAGGAATTGTTCTGTTTCAAGTTTAATTTCATTTCACGATGATCACTTTAAATTCTGTTTCCATCCCAGTAATATTTACTGCAATCATATCCATTTAATTTGATCATTTATGTTGCACTGCCGTGGCCAAAACAGACCATGCACTGCTTCATGTTACCATTGGTTACGCCATACTAAGCCAAATAAAAACAATTATTGTAAACACCCTGAACTGGTGCACATTGCACTGCAAAGTGTGAGGAAAATGCTTTTAAATTGTGTTATTTTCAGGGGGAAAATCCCCCTGTTCTGTTTGTACTTGCTCTGTGCTTCATAGCCCGGCTTCGCTCTGTTGAGTCAGAATTGTGAGGGATAAGGAATATTAGTAAGCCTTGAAAAAACCATTGTGTTATTCCATAACAGGCTTCAGAAGGAGATTATTTCTATAGGTTGTACTTCAATGCCTCTGAGTGTATCTCTTCCTGAAGGGGCTCCAGGAGAGCGGGAGAGGGACTGGGGACAAGGCATGGAGGGACAGGACACAGGGAATGGCTTCCCACTGCCAGAGGGCAGGGATGGATGGGATATTGGGCAGAAATTGTTCCCTGGGAGGGTGGGCAGGCCCTGGCACAGGGTGCCCAGAGAAGCTGTGGCTGCCCCTGGATCCCGGGCAGTGCCCAAGGCCAGGCTGGACGGGGCTTGGGACAACCTGGGACAGTGGAAGGTGTCCCTGCCCATGGCAGGGGTGGCACTGGGTGGGCTTTGAGGTCCTTCCCACCCAAAGCATTCCAGGATTTTTTCAAGGCTAGGACTGCCTGCAGAGAACACCCAAACAAAACAAACACGGGCAGAGCAGATGGGGAAACAAACACCTTTTAAACAAACAAACAAAAACTGGCCTGGAGTTTTCAAGTGGTTTTTGCACAAAGCCAGGGATTGCTGGAAGCCCTGGATCTGACTGAGAGGCCAGCAGGGGTTGTTTGCTTGCCTTTCACAGGAACCAAGCACAGCTCTCAGGGATGCTGTGGCGTGGGATGGGGGTACCAACACAGCTGGCTTTTCCTGGATTACCTTTTTCCATGAATGCCTGTCATCCTCCCTCCCATCCCTCCTGGCACGCCTGGCTTTGGCCTGTACCTCTCTCAGAATGAGCGCCAGTTCTGCTCTGTGCAGGCAGAGCCAGATGGGGACTGGGCAGGGAGCAGCCTGATTTACCTCGGAGTGGCACTCAGCTTCCACAGCTGCTCCCGAGAGGGAATGTTCCTTTGGAACCAACAGCAGCCTCTAAATAAAGTGGCAAAGTTGCAGTTTGTGTGGAAATTTATTTTCTTATTCCATGAGCGAGGAAAATGAAATCTTTGGATGCTCCGTCCCCTGGAAAGTGTAACCTCCTGGTGAGAGCTCCCCAGGAGCACAGCACACAGTCCCCATCACCTGCACATCCCAAAAAGGTGTGCGGACAGAGGCCAAGGTGCCCAAAAGGAGGAAAAATCCATCTTCGGAGCAGGGGATGGATGAGAAAGGCTTGATCAGAGAGCACAACAAAGGCTGCAAGAGCACAAGGATTCTCCTTCTAGTCCCAGTTTTGGTGGTGAGGAGGGCCGTGATACAAAGGGAGGGAAAGCCTGAAGGACACAATCAGTGCGGGAGGTGTGGCTGTGAATGAATAAACCAAAGGCAGTTCTGGAGCAGCCTCCGCTCCCGGCTGGCTCAGATTAAGAGCTGAGCTCTTAGAAGGCAGTGGGGAGAAAAGTCCTCTGCTGCACTCCCCGCTCCTCCCCTTCCTAAGAAAACCCGGGTTCAGGTGGGGCGAGGGAGCAGGGGGTGCTCAGGGTTCCCGGGCACTGCTGGGGAAGGGGAGCTGTGCTCCTGCGGGCTCATCACTCACAGGCAACGCTTCCCGGGCACTTGCCTCCCCTTTGGTGGCTGGTGAAAAGCTGTTGGTGCTGCTCCGGGGGTGGTTTATTATCCAGGGAATAGGTGTGTTTGACAGGCCCTAAATGTGAGCTGCTGCGTGAAATATCTGCTGGGAGGGCTCTGCTCGGGTGCCTCCGCTCGCCTCCGCGCAGAAGTTCTCTGCTTTCTCCTTTGTTTATCATTATTATCTCCTGTCCTGTCTGATGCATTCCCTGGCCTGTAAATGCAGCTTTCATTCTGCACTTAACGGCGCTGAGGAGTTCAATCAATTGCCTTCCAGTCATGCTGCATTTTCTGCCTGCAGTGCCTCCTATTTGCGCTCAGAAATAGTAATTATTCATTCTGGCTGGCACTGAAAGCCCACAGAAGGTGAACCTCCACCTGTCTCAGCCCTGCCTCACACGGCGAGCTGCACAAACAGAGCAGAATGAAGCAATTTCCTCTTCCTACACCTTGAATTCTGCATTACAAAGTATTGTGCTAACAACATTCTATTAAATTCATTTTACCAGCTTAATAGTGCTTGTTAGGTAAACGCTGTGCTCGATCTTTGAGCACATTTCGGTTCTCTAAAATGGCTCTTGGTTTCCCTGTGCCTCGCTGCTCCAATGGAAATTGGGATGCTCGACTTTTTAAAGATTTTTCTTGGGAACTGAGGTATTTAATCTTATCCTAATAAAGTAAATATTGGTTAATCGAAGCTTAAGCTAGCAAAAAGATTAAAGACATTTAATTAGTCAAAATTATAGCTCGTACTGTAATATAGTAAATTAGATTAGACAGGCTTTACACTTCAAAATTACATTAATGACTGCATGCATTTTCCTAATATTATAATCTTTAATCTTAGATCCCTGAAGATACTAATAATTCTCTAACCCATCACTGACTTTAGCTTCATAATTTAAAATCAGTTTTAAGTTGCAGGAAGTAATTATGCGCCAGGAAAAGGCAAAGTTATGCACCAAAAAGAGACAAGATCGTTCAAAATGTGAGTCAGGGATCCTCACCTTCCTGGCTGGAATTTAGGGAGAGATGTTCCTCTTCCCACTGCCCTCATCTCCCTCCCTGCACAGGGACACTTTGAGGAACAAGAGTCTGCTGGAAGGAGATCTTCTTTTCAGAGTTCCACAGAATTATCCAGGCTGGAAAAGCCCTCCAGGGTTGCTGAGTCCAAGCTGTGCCCAATCCCCACCAGAGCACTGAGTGCCACCTCCAGGGATGGGCACCCCAAACCTCCCTGGGCAGCCCCTGACAAGGCCTGACCACCCTTTCCATGAGGAAATCCCTGCTGATGTCCAAGCTGAGCCTCCCCTGGCCCAGCTGGAGGCTGTGTCCTTCTCCTGTCATGGTTTCATGCCAGAGCTCCCTGGATGTCCCTAGAGGGGCACTGCAGTGACAGGCTCAGCAGCTTGTTCTGGCTCCCAGGAGCCCATGGGCACAGATTGCTGATGTATTTTCTATATTTAATAGATTATTACACCTCTGGTATCCAGCACATGTCTCCAGAAGGCCACTTGGGCAGAGGAGCAGAACCCTCGGGATGTTTGATTTGGATCAGAAGCCTCTGGTTCAGTGGCTCAAGCCCAGCCCACGCTGAGTGAACCTCAAAGCCTGACAGCAAAACCTGCCTCGATCTCACTTTAGAGGTGCAATTTGTAAGGGTTTTTTTCCCCTCTGGTTTCCCAGAGGGAATCCCCTCATGTTTCACCTGAATCCATGTTGTGCAGCTACGGCGTCCCTGCCCCTGCCCAGCCGGGGCACTGGAGAGGAGAGCGTGGCACTGGGGGAACTCAGCAGGGCTGGGGACACTCTGTGTTCGAGGGGTGGGGGAAAGAAGAGGGAAAACCTCTTTTTCTAAAAACAAAACGAAAGCATGAGAGGATTGGAATGTGAAGAGCAAAACGAAGAAGTTCATGTTTCAGCCCTGGTGATTTCAGCCCTACTTCCACCCCTCACGTAAATCAGAATTCCTTCTGTCGATGGAAGTCACAAAGGACAGGCAATAAGTACTGGGAGCTGACAACGTTCGTACTTAGAAAGTTTTTCCTCTTTCAGGGACATTTTCTTAATTATACTAATTTGTCAAATGTATCTTCAGTTTTACAAGAAGTTTCCTTCTCATGCATTTGTTAAAAGAAAGATAATTGCATCTGGAAAGCAGCAAAATGAAAAGAACTTTAATTATGCATTATAATAACGAATGTGTTCTAGTTCAGGTGAGCCAGACCAATTATATGTGATTAGTGAATGGAAACAATTGATGTTTTTGCATTTTCATTTGGGTCTGCTGACCTTTCCTGGTGAACGAGCTACAATCTGTCTTCCCTCACTGCTCAACACAGAGCAAATATTTTAATTTATAGAGCCATTTGGAGAAATTATTGCAGTCTGATCAGAGACGAGTTTTACTGAACTTGATCTGTACTCCATTCTCACAGAGGAGAAAAATGATTCCTTGCAGCTCTTTTTTTGAAAAGGACACACAAGGAGACGAGGCTTTGGATTTCCTCTGGTAATGTTGACATAATGTAAGAAAAAGTAATTAAAACTCTTATTAAAAATTAAGCTGCCTTTAATATATCCTTCATTTTCCTCTGTGACGTGTGATTTCTGCTGTTTACTTTTGCTTAGCACTTCTGAGTCTCTCTTAATCAGGTGCCCGAACCATTTGGGACACTTCAAAATGCCTTCTTTAGTAGAGACATAGGAAAAAATGCCCCATGCAAATGTGAATCACCGGCAGCTCCAGTAACTCCTTATTTTACCACACCTCAGCTTAGTGGGAGTGCTGCTGAGAAAATCAGTTTTACAAATGGGCTGTAAAAACAGATCAAAGCCTTGCAATTACTGTGTCCCACTTACTTCAGCTGATATTTTCCTTCTGAATATTTTCTCCCCCCTCAGAAGTTCAGCCAGCACAGCTGGGTCCTGCCCAGCAGCAGCAGGAGGATATTCTGCAGGTAGTGCAATATTCCATGAGCCCAGCCTTTGGAGAAACCTGTGCCGACCCCCTCGATCCCAGTGAGCTTGTGCATCCCTGGCTGCACCTGGAAGGCAGCAGGGCTGCACCGAGGGGCCTGAGGGCAGAATTTGGCTGCTTAGAACCAGGACGAGTGACAGGAGAGAAACCCCCCCCAGCCTCAGCATCCACAGAGAGCTTAGGACAGGAAAATGCTGCTTTATTCCAGGTAAATCTGATACACAGCTGGGGAGGGACAGTGAGTGCGGATCCCTGCCATGACTCCATCACACCTTCATGGTGAATCTGTGTACATCGTCAGAGAGCTAGAGACACTTCCATTCTTAATGAAACTGACTGCAGTGATCTGTACTGAGGAAAGAAGCCCGCTGGCAGGGGACCTTGTGGGTCACAGAAAGGGTGTGCATGGAGGCAGAGCACAGATGGCCCCGCTACAGGATCACGTGGGAGGGATGATGCACCTAAAAGCTTGCCCGTTCTCTCCCACGAGTTTCAGGTAATCAAAGGTTACCCTCTGTGTCTGGGAAAACACAATAAAGACGCTCTTACACCTGCTAGGTTCACCAGAAAGGAGGGGAATCTTTATTATTGACATATGTTACATTTTTATACAATTCCCAACTCCACAAGGGATTGGAGGACATGTCACTTCCTTCTCAATCCCACTGGAGAAGAAAGATGCTCATCAAAGTTCTCTTATCACAAAAGGAATGAAAACCAGAAAATACCGTTAAGTAAACATTGGCTATTATTTACATGAATCTGTGAGAAAGAATTGACTCCAAGGTTAAAAACAGAAGGCTTAGCAAAAACCAGGGCAACAATCCTCCACAGTGTTCTGTGACACCAAACAAGCTGGAAGAGGAGGGGATGAATGGAAGGAAAGTCCTGTAGGTTTTCCTGGCCTTTTTGTCTTACAATCCTCAAGGATGTGTGCACAGAAGAGCCCCTTTTCATTCCAGTGTTATAACACTAAGCACTACCTTCCCAGTTGCAGCTGATAAAGTTCTTTCCCCCATCATCAGCCAGCCTGCACTTTATCCTGTGCAACTGGGGAGATAATGATTAATAGTTCCGTGCTGGGAACTTTGGGATTGAACAGAGATTAGAGGGTAGCTGTCCCCATGCATGTTCTGCAATCACTGGCAGCTAGAATTAATCAAAGCTAAATTGTCTTCCCAATTCTGCAGCACAGAGTGAGGATTCCTGTTAGTTCTGCACACGGGGAAGCACAGCGGGATCCAAGGAGGACGTGGAGCATATGGCAGATGAATAGGAAGGGAAGGGAAGCAGATTTGCATACGTTATGTTTTTGGATGTCAGGAGGAATTTCTTCATTGAAAGGGTGGTTAAACCTCGCCTTGCTCCTTTTGGAAGACAGATATATTTGCCAGAAAATTAATATTCCCACTTTTACCTGGGAAGTTCTTCAGCTAGCTCGTAGCTGCCCTCATGTTCATGAGAACTGGACTTCAGGGGGGAAGGCAGGTGATGCACCTGCACCAGGGGCTGAGGTGGAGACAGACTGAAATCCTCCCCCCAGCAGGAATATTTAAGGGTTTGAGGGTATCACACAAATCCCACAACAGTGAGGGCTCCTGCCCCAGATCTGGGATCCCAGGTGGGGAATTTCCCCTGGCTGCATCCACACCTGTTAGAACCAGAGCAGGGCCAGCCCTGGGGTCTCTCCCTGCTGTTCCACCCCTCCTGCTCCTCCTTCCTGCAGCCTCAGGTGAGATGAGCCTTCTCTCGGGTGGGAAGCAGACACCGGTGCACATTTCCTGCCCTGCCTTCAGCTGCCCACGGTGTAAATCAAAACACGACAGCTACCCCAGCTCCAGCACCTGGAGTTGTGACGCTCCAAAGAATTACAGAGTGAGAAACACTCACTGCACATGGCCAGCAACAGCAGTTCAGTTCCAAATTATCCTACCTGATACATCATACAAGAAGCTAGCTATTACCTAGCTATGCACCAGCAGTGATTATTTATTCATTTGGAAATGCATCTCCTGCCAGACTGAGGAGCAATGCTTTTCTCTGAGCCTGGCCTGCACAAAACCCACAATTTATGCTTTCCAAAGGAATATCCCCTTAATCTGTTTAAAATTTATCACCTGAGAAGTGTGAGTCTTGTCTGCTTGTGAAGAGAAAACTAAAAATCAGATAAGGATCAGTGCAGCAAAAGTTTAGTGTGTGTTAGTGTTTCGCTCATAAATTGAGATATTTTTCTGTTTTACTCTCTCAGCTATTTCAGACTGCTGTGCTGCAGTCTGACATGGTGGATAATTCATCAGCTGGTATGTCTTTTATTATTATTACCGTTACAAAAAAATCATGAGTTTAGGAGAAACAAAACAATAATTTTGCAATAATGTCACAACACACTGGGTAAGAACGTAATAAACCTTGTTATTATGATGCTGGAATAGCAAGGAATCACTGAGCACCGTACACAAGAGCATTCATCCAGAATGCTTAAAAACACCCCATAGATAAAATGAAGTTTCAGACTCAAAGAGACTCACAAAGAGCACTCAGCTGCATCTTTTAGGTCAAAACCTGGATCTGTTCCCATTGCAGCTCTGGATCCTGACATTATGCCACCACACAGTGCCTGTGGGGGATCGTGGAGTCATGGAATGGTTTGGGTGGAAGGGACCTCAAAGCCCATCCAGTGCCACCCCTGCCATGGGCAGGGACACCTCCCACTGTCCCAGGCTGTCCCAAGCCCTGTCCAGCCTGGCCTTGGGCACTGCCAGGGATCCAAGGGCAGCCACAGCTGCTCTGGGCACCCTGGGCCGGGGCCTCCCCACCCTCACATGGAAGAATTTCATCCCAAAATCCCATCCATCCCTGCCCTCTGGCAGTGGGCAGCCGTGCCCTGTGCCCTGTCCCTCCATGCCTTGTCCCCAGTCCCTCTCCATCCTTCCTGTGGATGCCCGCTGAGGTGCAGACGGGCACAGCCCCAGGAGCTGTCGGTGCCGGGGTTGATTTACCTGTGCTGGCAGCCTGACAGCCTCATTTTACAGCACAGACACGCTCCGGTGACAGGACTTCAGCCCCTGGGTCTCTGCTTTGCCGCAGGGCACAGCCACTGCACGTCCCCGCTGTGTCACCCCTGCCATTCCAGGGGCCTGGGGAGCCAGCATTGCAGGATGGGGCTGAAAGGGCATTTAGGAGTTTATGTCAGGTCCAAAAACTTGACATTAGGAAGAATTTTTTTACCAAAGAGGTGCTTAAACACTGGCACAGGCCCTGGCACTGGCACAGGTTTCCTAGGGAGGTGGTTGATGCCCAAGCCTGGGGCTACCGTGCCAAAGGCACCCGGATCTCGGCTGCAGGTGGGGTTTGGGAGCTAGAGCAGAGACTCTCCAGCAGAGCAGTTTTTGGGGCTCAAAGTTCCCAGAAGCTGAGCCCAGAACTGCGCTGTCCTTCCTCTGCGCTCCGGCGGTGCCCGTGGGAGGCACTTCCCTGCCGAGCGCTGAGCCTGTCACCCAAGCAGAGCCGCAGGGAGCTGATGCAGGCGGATTCCCCGAGCACGGGGGCCTCTCCAGCACGGAGAGGAAGCTCTCCAGGGAGCTGCCAGGCTGAGTTATGCAGCCACACTTCACTCCCACATCAGCAGAGCCCTCACGGCCGGGGCTGCGCGCACTCGCCCGGCCGCCACCGTCGGTCAGGCCGGGGGAGGCCCGGCGCCTTGGCCCAGGGAGGAGGCAGAAGGTGAAAAGTGCCCATTTGGGATAACCTCATTAGCGATTGCTCCTCGAGCTTCTAATGGGGCGTGAAATGCCATCGGAAAGCTCTCTGCTTTGATCAAAATATTCCCTATTTCGGCAGTAATTCAGGAGTTGGCACCGGGGCCTGATGCAAACTGTCGGCTTGCATATGGTCTGGCAGGAGTGGGAAAACATGTGGGGAATTGTGAATATACTGCCTTCCAGAGCCATGTTTTTGGAATATACTGCCTTCCAGAGCAATGTGTTCGGAATATACTGCCTTCCAGAGCAATGTTTTCCAGCAGCCCTGCCACACACTCAGAACCAGCACTCTGAGGCCTCCGTGCAATAGAGGAGGATCTCATCCGTGCAGGAAATTCATCAGCGCAGAAATGCTGCACATCAGCAGTGCCATTATGAGCCTCTAACACAGGGCATTGTTCTTCACCAGAGAACAGGCATTGGAAAAGAGTCTGCCCATTTCTTTTGCCTCGGGATGCTCCACCTCCCAGCCCATCTTCACACTCCAGAGAGGATCCAAAACACGCATCAGACACGCTGGCACGGGCACCAGAATGAGATGTTAAGACAGGATTAACAATCCATTTTCTTCTATCAATACACAGAAAAGTGGACCTCTCTGACAAGCTGGATAAAGAAATACAAAGGTTTAAGAGGAACTTCCTACACTGAGGGGAAAAAAGCAGCCTCCGTATTAGGATATCAATCCATCATTATTTAAGGATATCATTAATTAGGTCAGCCTGGACTCTGGCCTTTACCTCTCCTATTCATTCCAAGAATGTGAGGAAAAACCAACTGATTCTGGACACAGGATTTATATTCAGTGTATATTCTGTCTGCAGGGACTTTCATGGGCACCAGGAAAGGATGCAAAGAGGGATTATCAGTTTCTATCCCTCGGAGAATCATCCATGGAAACACAGTGCTGATCCCTCAGCAAGAGCTTGGATCCGAACCCAAATCCCTCTGAAGTCTGTCACCTAACTAAGTCACACTTAGCCTCAGAACAAAAATCATATTGCTTTTAAATGTTCAAAAACTATAGTGAAGTTATGAGGCCTAAAGATTTGTGTGGCCTTGTGGCTCAGCCTGTAACTCCCAGGAAATGTTTCATCATTTCATGGTTTGCATCTACCCTAAACTCTCCAAGCATTCCCTGAGTCCTGACTTTTACATTTCAATTCCATTCAGGTTGGAAGTGGCACAGGATTAGCTCAGCTCATCAGGAACATCAGTTCAGGTTAGTTCACAAATAATTACATTTTAATGAATTCTAATAATTTGCAAACTGATTTTTATTTTGTCCTTTTATTAAGTAGGATGCAAAGTCATGGATTTATTAGTACAAAGAGATTCCTTATCTTGCCACAAGAGCAAATAATCCATTTTTGGGGTTAAATTTATGGGTTTGGGGGTCAAAAGAATTTTTGAGTAGAGATAGATCCCATACTTTTACTTTTCAACTTCCCAGTTTTACAGTAAACACAAGATGAGAAAAAATACACCACATCGAGATGTCTGTGATGAGAACATAAGGAAGAGATTGAATCTGGGGCTTCTTCATTTTTTTCATGTTCCTCAGAAAGAGGAATAAAATCAGCTCAGAAGAACATGGGAGAAATATAATCTTCGGATCACTGTTTTCATTTTCCTCTACAGATTTAGGGGGGGGGTTCCCTGGGATTTTATATTTCTGCTGCAGACTCCACTAAGCCAGACCAGAACGGCCAAGTGACAGCGGGACTGGGAGAGACAGAAATAGGATCACATCAAAGCAGTGCAGAATTCACAGCCTGCAGTTTAGACATGCAATTAAGGTGTTTAAATCCTCAGTCTGATAACGTCTAATGGCAAACAGGGCATTGCCTTAGGGAGAAATATCTCCAGTGCCAGTGTGTCCCTTGGCTTCCCAAATTGGGCACCAAAGGTGGTGCCAAAGTGCACTCCTGTGGATGCTCCAGCTCCCCAAAGCAGAAATTGAGGCCAAACACTCCATGCTAAGCTGCACCATGTAAAAGGGAGGCTGAAGAAGTGCGTGACACCTACAAAAGGGTCACATTTGCAGTTCTGCCTTGCAGGTCGAGCTGGTCAGAGCTGTTCCGTGGCAGATTTTTCCAGAGAAATGCAGCACTGTCCTCAAATCCCAATTTGGCACTGGATGATCATAAAATCACAGAATATCCTGAGCTGGAAGGGCCCCACAAGGATCCTGGATCCAACTCCTGGCCCTGCACAGACACCCCAGCAATCCCACCCTGTGCATGCCTGAGAGTGTTGTCCACACAAATTTTCCCTGAATTAATGGTGTTACATCTCTGGGAAGAAAACAGAGATGCTTTACGTGTCTTCAGGTGCATTAACACACTGATTTTTGTGTCTTTGCAAGCATGCACAGCAGTATTGAAGAAAAGCCTCATTTCTCAGGAGGGATCTTTCTCAAGTTAGAAATTCATCTATACAATTATTTTCTGGATTCAGGTTTTCTTCCCAGCTGTTCACCAGCTCCAAACTGATGACTACAAAAGGAAAGATATTTCCTACTACAAGATGTTTTCCGCCGCATGACAGAAAATCTCCCTGGAGAAATGCTTTGCTCACCATGAGACGGGCAGGAGCCTGGTGAGCCTTGTGTTTGTGCCCCAGCTCTGTTTCTCACTGTGTCCCTGCTCTGTGGGGCCAGGGGGGCAAAGGACACTCGGATCTGGCTCTGCAGGGTGGCCGGGCAGGGCAGGGCAGGGCAGGGCAGGGCAGGGCAGGGCAGGGCAGGGCAGGAGGCCTCTCTGCTGCTCTGGCAGGGAAAGGACATTTATTACCTCAAGGACTCCTTGCAGTGCTCAGGACTTTGTTCAGTGGCACGTGGGAGGCAGCAAGCTGAGCAGGGAGGGGTGGTTCTGTACCAGGGATTATACAGGAGGAGGTGAAATCCATCAAAACCAGGAAAACAGTCCCATGGATCCAACAGCAAAGAGGAGCTGGTGTAGTGCCAGAGCCATGATGGGCAAGGTGGGAGGAACCAAAGCCAGGAAGGGGAAAACACAGAAGTGAATTTGGGAAGAGGCTATTAATGCTTGCTCTAAGCAGCACGTCCAATTCTCCCACAGAGGACGGTGCTACAGAGGTCAGGGAGCACTGTCTGAAAGGCAGCTGGGTGCAATGAAATAACACTAAAAAGCTCCTGACTATCCCAAATGAAAATTAATTCCTTATAATAGATGGCCCCTTTGGAAAGAGCTGGACACACATCACAGGATATGTCAGCGATGCCGTTACCCCGTGGTGGGTTAAGAAAGCTGCCAATTTTACAAGAAGCTGTGCCTGAGGAAAAGCAAACACCAGGAAGATGTGGCCGAAGTTACTCCATGGTTCTCCAAGATCAAGTCCAACCTGTGCCCGATGCCCACCTTGTCCCCAGCCCAGAGCAGTGAGTGCCATGTCCAGGCCTTCCTCAGACACCTCCAGGGCCGGGGACTCCAAACCTCCCTGGGCAGCCTTTCCCTGAAAAAATTCTTCCTCAGAATTATTAAAATTTGAATTATTCCACCAGATTCCTCCATTGCTTTGCTTAGACAGCACTTCCACTTCACTCTTCCCACCTCTCCAAGGACTGGCAGAGGAACCCCAGGAGCAGCCTGCAGGATCCAGGATATCTGAGAGCTCACGATTTATCTCTCCCAAATGTGAACAGCTCTGCAAACCCACCATGTGACCACACTCCCTTTCCTCTGGCATTCAGCACACCCAGAAACAGAAGCAAAAACACTCTTGTGCCACAAACTGATTTTTTTCCCCTGCTGAGTCCACCCTGGGGTTTGCTTGGAGAGAAGAGCCCGATTTGCTGTGTGTCTGAAAAGAAGCTGCATCCCTTCTGAAAAAGCCACTGCATGTATCCACAAGGCACCAAGGAAAACGAAATAAACACAGGAAAGAGCAAACAACTCATTTTTTGCTTAAACACCACATCTGCTTAGAGATATCTGGACCAGAATCAAAGCACAAAATGCAATTTGATGTAATTTTTCAATGTTCAAGCTATTAAGTGAAATCCATACTGACAACAAAAACTTCTTCAGAGAATTAAGTTTTATTTGCCACTTAAATTAACTCTCAGCCTGGACAGGCGCTGGTGGCACTGTTCATATTTCTTAGGAGAGCAGCAGAAAAAAATCACTGCAATTCCACTCAGACAACCTGCAGTTACCAGTTTCCCAGCAGGGTTGCACACCATTGATCTTGATAAATGAGTCCTGTCAAAGTGGCTTCTTTTTCTCCACAAACTTCCTTTGTGGTCAGTCTATCTCCTGAGGCTGATCCAGCCTCTAGGAAATGCCTCACTGGATCAAAGTTATCCCCATCAGATCAAACTGCAATTTATCCTTCACTTTTCTTTGATTAAGGAATCAGAAAATAGGAGATGTTGGGTTAGATGGAAAACAAACCATCAAATTCATGATTTATTCGCGTGTGAGTCAAACATAACAAACTCTGCTTTCAGCAGATGGACACCCCCACAGCAGAATATACTTATTTATAAAAAAATAAATGTTTAAATGTAGAAGACAGCAGACTTATGTTCATCTCTAAGCACACACACGAGAAGGAACAACCCAGGAGGGGGAATTGTAACCACATTCAGCCTGGAAGCAGCTGGGAGAATCCCAGCTTATGGATGGATGTTGATGGATGTAATTTTTCAGGAAAAGCACTGTTTCCCTCTGTTCTCATAATCCTGGCACAAATTTGTGGCTCCTGGAGGGACTTCTCAGAAACAGAGAGCTGAAAGTGGGACACGGGCAGAGTTTGGGTTGGGATTCCCTTCCTCCCCACCTCAGTCCCACTGGTGGGAGCACAGTGACCCAGTGACCTGCCACACTCTGCTCTCTGCTCCACACACATTTATTTCTGAAAAACTATTCCAATTTAAATTTGAAAACTGATGTTTCAGTGCTTAAAACTACATCAGGCCAGCTGGCGCTGAGCCATGCAGTGCAGGGTTCAGGAGAAGGATGGATGTTCTCTAGGGGCTCACTAAGTACTTTATTTGCCTGTTTGGGTTTTTATTCATTTATTTAGCCATTATTCTTTCCTCTCTGTATAGACAGGCTTTGGGGAAAGTGTGTCTGCACATTGCAAAAGCACTGATTGTGATTTTCTGTCTGAAGTGTCTCATCCCAGAGTTTCCCCACGATGCTCTCCTTTGTACAACAAACAGCTCCAGCACATTTCCCAAACCTGAGTGGCTGACACCTCCAAAAACCCACAACACAGAGTAAAAACAAAGCTTAGAAGGGAAAAAAAAAAAAAAAGCCAAGAAGAGCTTTATAGCTCATAGGATTGAGATATATAAATAGGGGTTTAATCTTCCAGGCATGAATAAAACTTCCATTTCTTTGGTTTCCATGTGGCTGAACCACAGAGAGCAGCAAACGGCTGCCTAGGACAGCTTCCTGGGAAAAATTACCCCAGCCTTAACATTTCACTGGATTTTCAGTAGGGGACAGTTCCCTGCTCCTTTCTGAGCTTATTTTAGGAAGTATGCAAAGCAAAGAAGAACCAAGTGTCCAAACCAGCATCTTACACTGTGACAAAGGAAAAAAGAAAAGGGCAAAGGAGGATTGTTATAGAATGCCCCAAACCTGACCCCCTCTGGAAAGCCCCATGAGCCCGGGGCATGAAGGCAGGCAAACAGCCTGGTTTGTGCTCTCCCTTGTGGCCAGTGCTCCCTGCAGGAACAGCCTGCAGGAGAGATTGTTGGGAAGCTCAAAAATCCACCCTGCTGCAGCTGCCCTGATGATGCCCAAGCAGGGCACGAGAAATCTCCTGTATTTACCTTAAAGAAGGGAAAGCTGGATTGGATGTGGAACCTGCTCCCTGGCCCACTGTCCTTGAGCTTATTAACTGAGCCAGGGAATCGAAAATGAAAATACACAGTGTGTTTTCTGTCTCTTTCAACCCTCATGTACCTCCTCCTAAGCGGGACAGAAACTTCTAAGGACTCAGAACAAACTTGGACAAATGAACTGTTGGGCCTGGGCAGTGAAGGGTTATTTCTGTGCCAAGTAAAGGATTATTTCCATTTGCAATAAAGGGTTATTTCTGTGCCCAATAAAGGGTTATTTCTGTTTCCAGTGGGTATAAACGAAGCACCTCCCCAGAGTTTCCTCTCTAACGACGCTGTGCTGGCACGGCTCAAGGCCACCCAGTGCTGCAAACATCTCTATTTCTATTGATTTGCAATCTTTAGACCATTAAGGGATAGAAACTCGGTGCTGTTGGATTTCACTGCAGGCTTGAGTTGCATTTCACACTGGCTTCTTTGGGAAGCGTGTGCTTGGCCAGCACCTTGCTCAGCAGACATCCTGTCAGGGCTTGTCCACACAGGTATTAAGCATCTTCATCAGCATCCCTGGCAGGGGAATAAAAGCAGGGATTGGAGTGGAGCCAGGGGAGTGCTCCTGTGACACAGCACGGCAGCCTGGGCTGCGCTCTGCAGTGATTTACTGACACTGCTTTGGGCTGAGCTCCGTGTGCTCATCCAAGCACGTGTGTCCTTACAGCCCTCCGGGGACTGGCACAGGGACAGCTGGGATGTTTCCTACTTCCCAGAGGGCAGAACAACCCGAGTTTTCAGGGAAGTGAAAGGCAAGGGGAGCAAAGGTGATTTTAGCAGGCGTGGTTTAGTGCTGGGCAGTGCTGGGTTAGGGGTTGAACTCGATTCTTTGAGAGGCCTTTTCCAAAGGGAATGAGCCTGTCATTCTTTGGCACACAGAAAGGAGCCCTGGCCCCTCACTGAGGCTGCAAAATACAGTTTAAAATACCTAATCCTTTGGGAGAAGGTACGTAATGGACTGTCGTGATCTCAGGAGCCCTTCAGTGTAAATTCCTCCTGTTATTACCCCTCTTCCCCCCAAAAAACCCACAACAATGAATCCAAGCATCGCTTCCTGACGTGGCTTTCAGGATTTAAAGGACTGCTCTTCTTTTTATGTAAAAAATGGATTCTCAGCAGCTCTGCAGTGGCCAGAATTCCTGCATGGGAATCAAAAGCAATGGGATTGGTAAATATCAATACAGCTGGATAGGACTGGACAGCCACAAAGTCCCCGTGTCTTTTTTATGTGGGTGCATAAATACCTATTACAGCATTGTCTGGGGAGAAACACAGCGAGCAAGAGTCCAACTTTCCTTTCTTCAGAACAGGAAAATGGAGAGAGCTCCAGAAAGCAGAGTGTTCAGTGGAAGGCAGGAGGTTGTTTTCAAGGGAAGCCTTGCCTGGCAGGTGGGACAGCATCTTTGGAGAAGAAGAACTTTGTGTGGGATGCAAGGCCTGGTGTTGTCCCTGGTGCTCTGATTTACACGTGGAAAATCAGCACTTCCTTTACCTTAGTGGGTGACCTCTGAGTGCTGTGTCCAAAAAAACTGGAAAGCCACAGGAGAGACCTCAGCTCAGCAGGGCACTCAGGAGAAGGGGATTTTTTGGGAGATCAGGAGATGCTGCTCCTCTCAGGGCACTCAGGAAAATATAAGCAAGATGCTTCTCTTCTGAGAGGGAAGGAAAGAGCCAGCTAAGAGAACAGAGGGTGGTTTCTTTTCCTCCTGGAGGCATCCTAATGAGAATTTTTTGGTCCTGAAGGAAGATTCCAAGGTTAAACAACAGCAGCAGGAATTTCACAGCTTGGGGTGTGCATCTGTGCTTGTGGTTGTGCTCTGTCTCTTCCCTCTGCCAGAAAAGGATGCCCTGAGAGGAGCAGCATCTCCTGATCTCCCAAAAAATCCCCATTAGGATGCCTCCAGGAGGAAAAGAAACCACCCTCTGTTCTCTTAGCTGGCTCTTTCCTTCCCTCTCAGCAGAGAAGCATCTCGTTCAACCACAGCTAAAATCTGGGCCCCGAGTTAATGCTGAGAGGAATGGAGGCTCCCAGCCTTTGGGGATGGAGCAGCCAACAGATGGAACGGAGCAGAGAAAATGGGATGCAGATACAGGAAATAGCAAGAGGGATACAGGCAGAAGATTATCCTCTCCAGTTGATCCTTTTCATTTGTGTGGATACAGGCAGATGCTCGGAGAAATGGGAAAGCCCCGAATTTGAGAGGGATAAAAGAAAATGCAGTTTGATACAAGGGATAATTAACTCGGGGAGCGTGTGGCTGCAAGGTGATCCTGAGAGCTGAGGGTTCAGCGGGATTCGGGAAAAGGAGAGACTCGGGGAGGGTGGGAACAGCTCCGATTACATCAGATGAGATTAAATGCAGAATTCAAGCTCGTGTGTAATGGGCGAAGCACCAGAGGGTGAGGAGCTGGGAATGAGCTTTCTTGAGGGATATCTTTCCATAATACTCCATTACAGGGTTTCTAATTTCAGCCTTTCAAACCTCTAACACTGAACACTGTTTGACATTGAAAACTGAAATGAAAAAGCTCCAGAGGATGCTCATATTGTAATTCCTCTGATTTATGTAACCATTTCTGGGAAGTGCCTGTTCTCTGAAAACAAACTGCCTGAGCGTGGAGGTAAAACTGCATTTCAGTATTTACCTGGGTAAAATGAACCTTCTGTTTCTGAGCCACTGGCAGCAGTGAGTCTGATCCGGGCCCTGGGGCCCATCTGCAGCCCCTTGGCCAGGGTCTGTGACCTCCCAAGAGGAGGAGCCCCCGTTAAACCCCGTGTTCACTCACCCTGACAGGCTGCAGATCGCCTCTGGCTCCCTGGAAGGTGGGACACCTCTCAATAACTGCCCAAACCACCTCTGATTTCACATCTGTGTCTCCAGTGCCATCCTGCTCCCGGGTTTGTGCTCGGGGGGCAGGAGTCTCTGGCTGCTGGCTGCACCAGGCACGGGATGTGCCTGGCACTTCCACCGTGTGCTGGATAAATCCTTGTGGCTGGGCAGAAATAACCCAGCAGATCCCAGCTCGGAGGGGAAGCCCATTAGCTGTGATTTATCCACTTGCTGCAGAGGGTGAACACTGATGCCGTCATGATTGCCCCTTGTAAAGATCCTGTCATCTGCAGCAACCTGCCTGTGCCAACTGTTGTGGCTGCTGCTGCTCAGCAGTGGAGCCCTGCAAGGTGACTGTGAAGTGACAGCCTGGCAGCAGCACCCGGAGCTGCCCTGCCTGGGCACTGCTGCTCGCCTCAGTTTTTAACCCTTCCAAAGACAGGAAGCTCCCTGGCCCCCTCACAGCTTGGCCATGGCTTTGTCTCGCCCTGGCAAGAAACACTGAGCGTCTTTGGGTCTTAACTCAAAGGTATCCCTGAAAGGGAAATGGAGAAATCCTGTACTCCCTGTTGGCTGCAAATCCATTCTGGTACTGCCTTGGAGGTTTTCTGAGCACATCCCCACGATTTGCTGAATGTCTGGGTTGCCACTGCAGTGTTCTGTCAAGTTTGAGGCACAGCACAATGCGCCAGGATAAGAGAAGAGTGTTTGAGAATTTCCTGACAGTTCTTGCACTAAATCCCACACCCTGTAATCTCTTAAGGATGATGCATGCTGGAAAGCACTGGAATTCCACTAGAAACTGGGCATAAACACAGTCCCACATACTTAAGGTTATCATCAGCCTGCCAACTCTCTCTTATCAGAGACTTTTCATTCTACTTCCTTCCCTTTATCCTCTCTGTGTGCCGGTGCTTGAGCCCATGATGACAGGAGATAGGAAGCCTGCAGCTCAGAGCTACTGCACGACTCCAGTCCTGAATCCCAGAAAAACCAGCACCTCCAGGAGGGGAGAGGGAAAATGCCCTCTTTGATTTCGTGCTGCTCATCCCCAACGCAGCAGTGCAAACTCTGAGCTGTGGGGAGGATGCAGACCACACCTCTGGAATAACAAGCAGCAGCGCGCTCCTGAGCTTCCCCTGCTCCTGATTTCCTGGAACAGGTTTGCCTCTAAGGAAGAGAGAGCTGAGCTCCTGGTGGGGCTCATGCTCCAGGAATTGCTGTCCGAGCTCTCCCTTTGCTGTGTGCCCACAGCCAGGCTGCAGGGAAGGAAAAGGGAGTTGGTGCGTTTCTGCAGGGCTCGGGTGGAAGCAGCACCACACCTTAACCCACCAGGAGCCAGAACCTCCCCGGATCCAATCTTCAACAAAAGCACCAACTTCATGTGCAGCTTTGGTTCTGATTATACATCTTCAGAGAGTGCAGTGTGGGGAACCCTGCATTTTGGCTGTTCTAGGTATAAGCTAATTTGTGGGCAAGGTTAATCCAAACGCTTCAAGTCCTTTCTTTGGACAGATTTTCTAAGGAGAAGTATCTGTGTGCCTTTAGAGATCGATTCTGGAAGGAAATTTTTTTTTTTAAAAAAATATTCACTAGGCATGAAAACAAAGGGGATTTTCAACTTTGGAGCACAGCACTCTGGGCCTTTTTTTATTTCACTTTGGCTCTCTCTGAGCAGGAACGTGCCAGGCTGCCTGCAGTTCTCCAGGCCTTGGGAATGGTGGGGAATGCCCACTGCTCCCTTTCCCCCACTGCTGCTGCCCTGTGCAGGCTGATGGATTCCCCACCTCCAAGGCTCCCCAGCCTGGGCTCCTCCTCTCCCACTCTCAATTGTACGAGCAGTTGTGCCAGAGGATGTTTAAATATGACCCTTTTAATCAGGTTACTCAGTGTAATACAAGCAAAATGATGATGAGATGGATGCTGTTAGTGCGCTCCCTATTTTTATCTCCATTGATTCTCCCGTGTCTCCCATGAATCACCCTGCTGAAGCTGTGACAGGTTTATGTCAGCCACAACAGGGTTGGAACAATATTAGCTCCAGCACGAATCCAGCATGACACCACAATTGTGTCACACTTGACCCTATTTGATAAATTCGTGTACAGAATCAGCAGCTCTCTGCTGAGCAGCACAGAGCAGGGGCAGATTCTGTTCTAATAAGACATTTTTCTATATAAAGGAAGCTTTGTGCTTTTACTGCTTGCTGCCCTGGCTGCAGCCAGGGGACTGTATGTAAATAATAATGTTATTTCTAGAGGCTGTGGCTAGAAGACACCCCAGCTCTTCAATTCCAGCCTCTTCATTCCATCCTAGCTGGAATAGCTCACACCCAACAGCACTGGTTCTTACTACAAACCAGGGAATTCTGGCAGCCTTTCCCTGCTCTGCTGTGCTGAGAACAGGCAGGGCAGAGAAGGAAACCTTTGCAGAAGTGGGAGACCTTGGCAAAATCAGCAGCTGGAGATAAAAAAAAAAAAAAAATAGGAGGAGGCCTTTTCCTGCTGATTTCCTCAAACTGAGGGAATACAGAACCCTCATTTGCAGTTTGGATGAGCTGCAGTAAATTGCCCAACTGTTCTCTCCTGCCTGAATAATGCACTTGCCAGAACCTCATCACTATAAACTGCTGCAGCTCCATTGACTCTGGCACAGGCAGAGCTGAAGGAGCCTTTGGGTCATTTGTTCTTTTTTTTTTTTCTGAGAAGAAGTGTTCTGCCACTTAAAGCAAAGGGCAGGGAGCCAGAAGAGATGATTTTGTACCCAATTTTCTCACAGACTTTCTGTAAGAACTCACAGATAAGAGCGAAGGCTGGGATTTCAAAGAAGTTTTGCAGTTAAATTTACTAAATTTAAATCTCCTGTCACTGAAATTTCCTGGAGAAGCTGGATGTGAATTCATTGGGCTCTGCCTGGGGCCAACGAGGTCTATAACAAAGTCACTCCCATGGGACAAGGACCAAGTTTTGACTCTTTGAAAGCCCGTGCCCACTTTCTTCAGCCCTGCCAACAGTAGAAAGTGATTTTAAATATGAACCATGAGCGTCAGCACCACTTTCCTCAGCAGGAATCGAGCCTCATTCTAAGAACTGCCATAAAATACACTCCTGGTGTTGCAAACAGATGAGTGCAAACATCAAAGTCTGGAATCTTAGCATTAATTAAAGCTCCCCAGCAAAGTTTGCTCCACATCTCCTAAATTACCTTATCTAAATCATGTAAACCCCCCAGTTCTCACTGTGCAGGTGCACAGTCAGCTGGTGACGCAGAGCAGCTCAGCCCCAGCTAAAAGCTTCACACTCTTCTTATTAGGAGTTGCTAAAAGTCATCAATTCCAATAAACGTGCCATGGAAATAGCAGTTCTCAATTTTTCCTAATTGTGGGGGGGTGACTCGGCCTCCCAAGGGTTCTCTCCCTCCCTCTCCTCACCAGGACTCAGGACAAACCCTGGATGGAGAAGCTGGGTCAGGGTCGAGACTGGGAGATGGTTCAACAGCTGCTGCCATGGGCAAAGCAGGCTCAGCTTGGGGAAGGCTAATGGAGGTTTTATCCAATGGAAATAGACTGGGACAGTGAGAAACAAAGAGGAATCAAGGCACCAGCTTTCCCCAGGCTCAGCTTCAGGCCGCCAGTCCCACTGCTCTGCCTGAGCAGCACTGAGGTGATGGGGAATGGGGTCAGGGCAGCTCCTCTCTGCCACCCCTTCCTGCTCCCCTTTGTCCCCACTGCCGTGTGGGGCCTCTCCCTGGGCTGAGCCTTCCAAGGACAGTGCTGGGAACAAGCACGGCTGCCCAGGGATAAGGCTCCCCTGATTACTGACAGTGCAGGCTAACAATGTAGTGCTCACAGAAACACCCAGGAGCAAAGAGTCCTGCAGAGATTCCTACAGCAGCTCCCTGAAATCAGCTCTGTGCAAAGGGAACAAGGTGGGATCTCCTCACCTTCCTCAAGGACGTGTAGGAATCAATTAGCACACGAGTCATCCTAAAACAGCAGCTGTCAGCCAGGGGGGATTCAAAGAAAGGCTGAGGAGGGAAAGCCAGAACTGCTCTTTCTCGTTACCTTGCCGTGCAAAGTATTTCAGTACCTCCTGGAGAAGTGAGAGAACTTTTGCCTGTGGAACAGCCTGATTCCCACCCCAGTAATCTGCTCGAACACAGGAACACGGGAACACTGCCCCAGCAGCGGGAGCCAGAGGGCAGGGAGCCCGCAGCCACCTCACCAGTGCAGAGCATTTCCCCTCTGCCCCTGCCCTCTGCTCACCCTGGCGCTGCCCCTTCCCAGAGTCCCTGCCGAAGGACAATGTGACAAGGACACGGTGACCTTTAGTTACTCACCCAGGGGACGCTGCCTGCTGCAGTGCCAGCTGTGCCAGAGGCCACCTCTGTGTCCCCTGCATTGCAAAGGACACATGGCTGCTGCTGCTGCTGCTCAGCTCCCCGCTCCCGGGAGAAGGGAAAGCGATCCCGTGACTCCCCTGTGGGGCTGATGAGGACCACACAGACAGTCATGGAATCATGGAATGGTTTGGGTGGGAGGGATCATCCCATTCCTAAAGATCATCCCATTCCCCCCCCTGCCATGGGCAGGGACACCTTCCACTGTCCCAGGCTGCTCCCAGCCCCAATGTCCAGCCTGGCCTTGGGCACTGCCAGGGATCCAGGGACAGCCACAGCTGCTCTGGGCACTCTGTGCCAGGGCCTGCCCACCCTCCCAGGGAACAATTCCTGCCCAAGATCCCATCTATTCCCTCTGGCAGTGGGAAGCCATTCCCTGTGTCCTGTTCCTCCAGACTCTTTTCCAAAGTCCCTCACCATCTTTCTTGTGGGCTCCCCTCAGGTACTGAAAGGACATAATTAGTTCACCCCGAGGTCTTGTTTCCAGGCTGAACAATCCCAGCTCTCCCAGCCTTTCCTCCCAGCAGAGCTGCTCCATCCCTCTGCTGATCCTGGTGCCTGCTCTGGACTCTCTCCCAGGTCCTGCCTGTGCTGGGCCCCAGGGCTGGGGCAGCTCTGCAGGGGGGTGTGGGGTGGGTGGCACAAGTGTCCATGGGGAGCCCTTCCCACCCTGTGAGCACCCTCTGGCACCCCGGGAATTGTGCTGTGGCTTCCAGCCAGCGGCGCTTGGGCTGCTGTGCAGGCACCCATGGGAGACCATTCCTAAAAGGAAACCGGACTAAATTCATTCCTAAAGAGGCAACAAAAATGTTTCCTCGCTGGATCCCACGGGTGCTGCATTGTTCCAAAGGAGGCACCACTCAGCCCCCTCCCAGGGGCCTGTGTCAGGCACAGGACGAGCAAGGCCAGGCTGGGATCTCTGCACGCTGGGAGAGCTCAGAGGAGGGGCCGGGAGCTCAGCCTGAGTGAAGCAGCAGCGTGTGCGGGTCTCACATGGCTGCTGCCAGCAGTGGTTCATCTAAAACCCCTGTGTCCCACAGCCATCGGGTACCGCAGGGGAAGGGCTGCACACGGGAGAGGATTCATTCATCTCCCAGCTGCGTTTCCTCCAGGGCAGTGGGGATTTCAGGGTGACAGCAGAAGGATTGCAGCTCCCCAGAGCACTCGCTGTTCAGGGCACAGCTCACTCTCACTCCATCTGCAGACGCCTTTAATGTCAGGACATGGCTCGGCCACAGGCCGGTGTCCCCAGGGAACTGCCGGGGCCCTGATGGGAAAAGGAGAGGCTTGGGCAGCAGAGCGAGAGCCAGCCACGCCGGGGCACGACAGCCTCTTCATTTCAGAGAGAAAAATCTCCATTCTTCAGAAAACACTGCTCAAAAATTTAATCTTCATTCAGCTCAATGGAGCAGCCTCATCATTTACAGCAGCAGATAAAGCTGGGAGATGTAATGTGAAATATCTGGAGCGGCTCTCCCCCTGATTTAAAATGCACCTTGGGCAGCGGAGCCTGAACTCCCCTCGGCGCATGTTTCTGGCAGATAAGTAAACAATTTGGAACTTTCTGAGATAGTCACAGTCAGGGAGGCAGGAGCTCACGTTAAACTGCAGCTGCAGTGCCCCACTGATAAGGTTTTGGGGTGGTTTGGCACAGCAGAAAGGAAGCGGCGCCGGAAGAATAAAAAGCTTTTTGTGTACAAGTTGTTGGATCAGAGGTAGCAAGAAGAAAGACATCATTTTTACAGGAGAGCTCTGAAGGTGGCCTCGGTGGCACTCAGACACAGAGCAGGTGACGGGGCAGCTGGGAGAGAAGGGGCAGCAGGGGCACAGGGGACAGGCTGGGACGCTCAGAGCACATTTCTGGCTGTGTTTTACACAGGGACAGAGAGTTACACACCAACTTTTTAATAAACATCTGAGATTTAAACATGAAAGCCCAGAGGATGGGAAACACCACAACGATGCCGCCTGAGCAACTCCAAACTCCCATTTTTATTACAGCACTTCCATGAGATTTCTGCCTCCTTCCCTGCAGCCTTTTCCTGTGGCATTTGGCATTTCATGTGTGTGATTACAGACAAATAAATTTGGGTTAGTGTCCCATTAGGCCATTTTGCTGGGAATCACAGAACGTGCTGAGCTGGGAGGGCTCCATGGGGATCATCCAGCCCAGCTCCCGCCCTTGCACTGGGCACCTCAGGAACCCTGCCCTGTGCCTGGGTGTCCAAACACTCCTCGAACTCAGACAGGCTTGGAGCTGTTTGGCACGAGCCCTGTTTGTCACACTAAATGCATTTGAACAATCCTGAGAGAAAACAGCCCAGCAGTGACTCCACATCCTTCTTGTGCCCTGTGCTCGGTCCTCTCCCATTCCATCAGGCCATCAAGGATCATCTCTCTGGTTTTTAAGTCATTTCCTATGCTCTTTCTGAATTCTAAGATGAGTAAAAGCAACCAAAAGCAAAGCAAACCGAAAATGTTTCAGTCAGAAATTGTAATTGTGTCTCCAAATTGCGGGGAGGAATTCTGAGGTGGCTTGCTCGTGGTTTGCTTAACAGTCCTTGGTGCTTTATAGCTCCATGATCTTGTGGCCAGCTACGCTGTGATCCACGTGGGACTGACAACAGATTTCATGGTGCATTGCGAGTCCCAGCCCCGATGTGGCAGTGACTGACAGTCCCTGGAAAAGTGTAGGACAGCTCCAAAACCTGCCCTAACTCCCAAGCAGGCTCCCGTGCGGCGGTGACACGATCAAAGGGAGTTTTACATGTGTCAGCCTGTTGCTGCAGCAACCCGGCTGCTCTGACTGCTGATAGGCGCAGCTCTGCCTGAGCCGGGCTCAGATGGCTCCGATTAATCCCCTGGGACTGTGCCAGGGAAATCGGGATTCATTTGCAGTTCCTCGAAAATGAAGCGACTGTTCCACAGAAGCGACTCCTGAAATTCCTCCCGTTCCCGCTCCTGCATCCATAACTTTTATGGGAATGGCTGGGCTGACCCCAGGAGGGTCAGGAGAAAGCTCTTTGTGCCATGGCAAGTAGTTCTAAAAGGGCTTTGGCTTCTATTGTATTTTTTCCTGAGTGTGAGCACAGAACAGGTTATTTTGGGAAAGCAGGAGCTGCGTTTCTGGGGGTCGTGTTCCCTCTGGGTGTTCACGTGTCAGTGCATCCCATTTCCAGTTCTCCAGATCTTCACTGGGCTGGGAGGGAGGCGGTGAAAGCCAAGGGCTGTGAGCACTGAGCTGTGCCTGTCCCAAAGCCAGAGTTAATCCCAGCCAGCCTGGCTGGGGGATTGCACAAGGACACGAGCAGCTTTGGTGGAGACTTCAGGAGTTTGGAGGCACATCCCACATCCCTGCACACGACTCGGGTGCTCCAAAAGGCTCTGCTCGGACCCTGCTGGGAGCAGAAGAGGGAAACGTGCTGGAACAGACACGGAGTGAGAGCAGCTCAGGGCAGTTCTGTGTTTGCCAGTGAGCTACGGAGCAGGAAAATCCTTCGTTACCTTCCCAAAGTGCATAATGCCCTTCTGAAAGGGTTTAAAACCCAAAATGCTGCTGCTGTATCCAGGATATGTGTAACTACAGAGGGCCTGTGTGCCATAGTGGAGAAGTCTGTGGGAGTGCCAAAACAAGGAAAAACATTTGCATTGTAAGACCCTAAAGGAACCAATTTCCATGGATTCGCCTCCTAATTATATCATCCAAGAGTATGAGGTGTAGTTTTTCTTCTCAGTTCTGCCTTGCAGAATCACACTAAGCCTGACTTTTCTAATCCAGAGCAGCCTGGCAGGACTCTGCTCCTTCCCTCTCCGCAGGGGAGGAGGACAATCAGCTTGTACCTCCAAACAGTTCTCCTCCTTTTCTCACAGCTGCCTGATGTTGCCCTTCTACAACAGATTTATTTGCCCCAAACCCTCTGATGCCCAGCACACAGTGATGTCTCTCCCTGCTCGTCCTGCCCCGAGCACTGGGAACAGAGCAGCCTGTGGTATTTACAGCTCTGGGTGGCTCTGGCTGTGTTCTCCGTGTTTGCAGAGCTGTGCTGAGGCTCCCAGCCGGTGTCACCTGGACACAGTGGCCGTGGGATGTCTCACTGTCCCTCTGCGGGCAGTTCTGCAGCTCGCTCCCCCGAACTCTGCATTTCCAGAGGTGCCTCTGCACCCTGACTGGCACTTCCACCCACCCAGGCTCCAGCAGGACCTCGGTGGCACCCGGCAGGGTGGGAGGGGGCTGCTCCTGGACCCCAGCCAGAATCGGTGTGCTGCAAACAGAATTAGCCTTGAAATAGGCCAAGTTTGGGTGTGCAGAGCCGGGGGCAGGGTGGGAACAATCTCGGTGCTAAAAGAATTTATAACTCTCCTCTTTTCAACTTGTGCAGTCTGAAAGCTCAAAGGAAAAAAAAAACCAAACCCAACAACAACCCAGCTAGAAGGTGTGATTGTGAAAAGCCTGGTGGACCCAGAAAAGCAGCTCAAAACTGAGCCTTTGACACCAGTTCTGCCTCTCTGGCCACAGAATTGGTTCACATTTCCCACTGTTTGTGCCACCCTAATTTAGTAAAGCTCTAAGAGTATTTAAGGAATCTTCTGCACTCTCAGAGGTTTAAAATAAAGGAAGGAAAGAAAAGATGAAGTTACTTCAACAGCCCTGTCATATACTCAGCCCTGCAGCTGAAGTGAAAACAATGCCAATGTGGAATAGTAAAGCTGTTCTAATTTGGAATTTCGGTTTTGCCCCGAGAAAGCAAATTCATCATTTGGGAGCTCTTCATTTCCTGGAAAATACCCTATAACCTCCAGCAGGGAGAGAGAGGGAAGGGTAATAACCCTCCCACTGCAAAGCTTGCCCAAGATCATAAACTCATTACTGCAAACTCCAATCTGAAGTCAACCCAAACTAGGACAGGCTGGGCTTGCTGGTCCCAGCCCCAAAGCTGTGCAGCAAAACTAATCAGTGCTGGGATGGGATTTTTCTCTTTTGCTGCAGTACAATCTATAGTTGAGTTGGTCAAATCAAGCCTTTCTGAGAAAAGAAGATTAGAGGCAGTTGTTTAAAGTATTGAGGGGGGAGCAGGATTTAGGCTTTATTACTGACCAGGATATACAAAACAGACCGTAATGAAAAAACAGTATGGGGATTGTGTTTGCAGCCCGGATGGAAAATGCTGAGAGAGGATAGGGCCATATGGAGGAGCTTAGAGCCCCGGCAAGGACTGCTGCCGAGGGAAATGCCCTCTGAGGCAGGGAGATGGGTGCTGCGGGGAGGCCAGGCGAGTTAAAACAGCAGTTATCACCCCTGAACGCTACCAGCAGGCTGCTGGGCAGGAGGTGAAACTCTTTTCATTCCGTTTGTCAGGAAGGTTCCTCCTGCCCAAAATACGCGATGGCAAACGCTGCTCCTGGGGCGGAATTTCGGGAATCCCATTGCGCCCAGGGCTCCATCCCGTGTTCGAGCAGCTCCCGGTGCTGCAGAGGGGAGCTTTGCAGGGTGTCCCATTTCCCGGCCCGCCTGGAGCCGCCGTGGGACACACCCTGTGTAAGTGAGCGGGAAATAATGAATTACCCAGCACAGGCACCGGTTCCTTCCCTCCAGCCCAGCGACTTCTCACCCAGAGAGCGAGGGGAACTTGCCACGGTCACCTACAGAGCTCTGGGAAATGCAGCACTGCCACATCTATATTTCAGTTTATTATGTGTTTGTCAGGTGTTTCTCTCCCTCAGCCCTGCCTAAACCACCCCAGCTCGGGTCCAGGCTGGACAAACCCAACCTTCCCTCCTCAGTCATTTTTCACCAGCCTTTTATAGGGATTTTTAACTCAATTACCCATTTAAAGCCAGGCAAACATTGCCCTGCCTCCCATTTGTACAGTGCTCTCAAATCCAGCGAGGAGAGAGAGGCGTGAAAATCAAATTTTGGATGCTTTGGTAACAATCCTTTAGAAATATTTGCAGCAAACTAGTTTTCCCTAAGTGTAGAATAAGGAAACTTAGGTAAAGTGTATCGCAATGAATTGAGCATTCAGCATTCAGAGTCCTGTCAACAAAATGTATTTAATATCTCATCATCTGGTGCGAAAAATGCAGCCCCACTCCCTGTAATATCATAAAATAGAGTAACTTGTAGATATCTAGCAATAAATACTGCAAATGTACGTTTTTTATGATGTTCAAATACAATAACACTGTCCAAGAAGGTTTTTGCCATTTCACACTGATGAAGCTCAGATGTGTGTTAGTGTCATTCCCTTCACAAACAAAATCTCAAAAAGACTTGGCAAAAAGTAGCAGATTTGCAGTGAAATTAATGAGGAGGAAAGGGTAATTTCACACAGGAAAAGAACTCACAGCTTTAGCCTTGCCTGGGGAAATCCAACAGAGATTTGAAATCTATATTGAAATTTTCAACTTATTAGAAGTTGGTATTTTGTGGGTTAGGTTGACTTGCATGTGTTTGGTTTAAATCTGATATTTCTCAGCTGGAGATAAATGATATGGGGCTGATCCTGCCTTGTGGAAAACACAATTCCCTAAATTTGGGCTTTTTGCTTGAGTAAGGAGTAAATCAGTGCAAGGGATGAACCCTTACATAAGGATTCCATTACTGAAAATCCTTCTGGTTTCTATCTCCTCACCTCGAGCAATTCCTACAAACCCCGAAACCTGCCCATTTGTTCATTGCCAGGAGCTGGTCATTTCAGAGACAATTCCAAGATTCATCCAGGCAACTTCCTTCCTCTTTGGAATAACTCCAGTGCTTTGTTAATACCTCGCTGTTGGTTATTCTAACCCAGAACGGAGCTCAGGTGAAGACCATCTGTAAATTTTCCCATAATATCACTGAACTATAGCCTCATTCACTGAATTATCACTGAATTATAGCCTCAGAACCTGTAAGGAATGCCCAGTAAGGAATGAGAGCTCTGCACCCAGCACTGGCAAATGGATGATCCTGTTGTTGCCGAGATGTCTTTGGAAGCTGTTTCTGCACCTGAGCATCTGCTCCAGTTCATTTCCATTCTTCCTTGGAGATCATTTATTTTATACAAGTGGTACAAGTAGCATAGATAAGAAGGACTTGGTGTAAAAACTGAAAATTCCTCGCAATTCAATACCAAATACTGAGATCATGAACTTTAAATACACCTTTAAGTAATATAGACTGGTGGGTAACGTGCAGACGATGGTGGTATTTCCTTGGACAGCTCCAGCAGCTCATGTGTCAAGGGAAAAGCTTTGGAACAGGAGTGGGGAAGAAATACCCAGTAAGACACCAGCATTTGATTTTATTACTGAAATTCAACACTCTATCTTATCTCCAAATCCATTACTTTTATCCTAATGAGCCAGTTTTACCGGTCACACTGCCATCCCTCATTTTTTTGTTTAGAGAGCTGGAAACGGAGTCGTTAGTTCGATGCTGGGGAATAACTAGAATTCATATCACTCACACGTCCTTTCTCAACTAATTAAACACCAGCAAGACAATCCATTCCTATTACAAGCCAGAAAAAAAAAATAAAAAGAAAATACGTCTGAAAGCTCCCTGACAGTGGCAAATGCAATTAAGCTCTCAGTATATGAATTCGGGTGCAAACTGCTGCAGTCTAGCAGGGCTTTTCTTCCCTTAATTAACTAAAACACGGAGAAGAGAATCTGATGGCTTAATGGCATTTCCTTCGCTGTCAGAAATGCTTGGGGATGATTTTATGATGTTATCACAAAGAGATTTGGAGGAGTTACTGCCAATACTCCTCTCTGCCACCTCCAAGAGTGAGAGATTCCATGGAGAAACTTCGCTGCTGCTGACGGATGTGAAGGATTAATATTTTATAACATCATTACTTTATAGGCAGCGTAACCACAGCAATAAGAATACACTTGATATTTTATGCATTCCCAGCCCTGGAACACACCCGGAGCATCGACTCCCCTGCACATCCCTCTGCACGGGTGTGATGGAAAGCGGAGCAGTTTGTCGGGTTTATGGCTCTTTCTGTCCTGGTGGAGGTAACAGAGGGGAGTCACACGGAGGGTCCCATCCCTGCGTGCCCCGAGAGAGCAAATCTGACCCAGAAATTCACCCAGCCCTGCGGCAGAGCCTGCACCCCACGCGGAGCAGCTCAGGGAAAGCAACGCGGGCAGCCGCCCGGAGCCGTGCTGGACACAGCAGAGGCAGCAAAGAACTTCTGCAGGGCACAGGGTGGCAAAGGGAGACCCCAAAGCTCTGCCCGGCTCCCTGCGAGGCTGAAGGCAGCTGTGAAGCCGAGCTTTCCTCCTGCACACGGGCATTTAGGCTGAGCTGAAGCCCTTTAAGCACTGGCACGCTCCTCCTTCCTTCCCAGGCTATTCCCACTAAACCCGAGTAAGTTAAGGCAGGGTTTTGTGCATTTCCAGAGCATGCCGCTGGTGCCTGTGGCTCAGGGATTCGAACATGATTTTCTTCCCCGGGTTTCGCTGGCCATGAATCCCCGCTGTGTTTGTGGGATCGCCCAGCTTTGTGCGATGTGTGCTCTGCTCCCCCTCAGCCCGCGCTGCCTTTGCCCAGCACTCTGAAGGGCTGCACCCTTCCTTTATTTAAGTGTTCCGGCCGCCGGGTCCTTCGCTCTCCGAGCACGAGGAACCTTCCCCAGGTGTTTCAGGGAGCGCTGATGTGGGAGAGATGAGCGGGGTTAAAGCTTGCCCGGACAAAAGGCATCGATCTTTAGCTCGGCGCGGCAGCGCGCCTTTGGGAATAGCGGGATGCTCTCCCCGGTGCCATAAACAGCTTCTCTCCTCTTTTTCTTTTGTTTGTTTCCTTTTTCCCCCCGTCATGTTCAGTGTTTGTCAAGCGAAAGAGGGATGGACAGAAACAGCAGCGTGCCAGATCCTGCCCACATCTTTCCCACAGTCTCTCCTAACCCCGAACTCTTCCGATACTTTGTATTCACCGTCTCACTTGACTGACACAAGAAACCCACTGTAGGAAGAGAGGCTTCCTGTGAGCCGAGCCCCGTTTCCATGGTGCGGAGTTTTCCACTTAAAAATAAATGCCCGTTTCCCGGAGTTTTCCGCGCAGCCCCGCGGAGCTGCTCTGCCCGGGGGCAGCGGCAGCAAACCCGTCCCGCACCCCCTCCAGCTCCCCTCCGGAACCACAGCCGCCCTCCGCTCCGAGCCGGGACACCCCGCACCCCTCGGCTCGGATTTTGCGGCCACCGAACCCTTCCTGCGGCGGGGACAGCCGGCTCTGGGGGTCCCTCGCACCGTGCCCCGCGCAGCGCCCGGAGCCGACACCCGCAGGCTCCGGGGATGCTCCGCCGGGGTCCCCGCGCCCAACTTCCCCGGCACCGCTCACCGCGGTCAACTTTGGGCAGCGGCCCCGCGGAGCCCCGGCAGCGCAGCATCCTGAGCATCCCCGAGCATCCCCGAGCATCCCCGAGCACCCCGAGCATCCTCGAGCATCCCGAGCATCACTGAGCAACCCCAAGC
>VYXC01006376.1:213052-243285 GCA_013397175.1 Platysteira castanea
GCGGGGCGGCCCCGGGCGGGGCCAGGCGGCTCCGGGCTCCGCGCGCACTCGGGGACACGCGCGCTCACGGGGACACGCGCGCGCACACGCGCGGAGCAGTCCGGGCGCGCTGGGACAGGGACAGGGACAAGGACAGGGACAGCGCCCTGGAACAGCTGCTCAGGGAGGGCGTAGAGTGTCCCTCTCTGGGGACATCCTAAACACACCTGGACGCGTTCCTGTGTCACCGCTCCAGGTGGCGGCAGGGGTTTAGTCTGGATGCTCTCCAGAGGTCCCTTTCAACCCCAGCCGCCCTGGGATTCTGCGATTCCGCAATTCTGTGGCAGGGACAGACGAACAGGGACAGGGACTGGGGCAGGGAGAGCGGCGGAGCTGTCCCTGTCACTGGCCCTCCAGCCTCCTCGGGTCTCTCCCCGCAGCCCCTCCTCGGACGGGAGAAGCTTTATCCCCCGTGCCCTCCAGCTCCGCAGCTCCTGATTTTTGACCTGCCGGCTGCACGGGGCTTTGGAGGGATGGCCGGTGCGGGGCAGCTCCGTCCCGGACTGCCTGGCGTGGGACAGGGGGGGGGTGCACAGGGTCTGCAGGCTGAGGGACCCCTGCGGACGAGGGGCAGGGAAGGAAGCACTTCCAGCAGTGTCTTTGCAGCCAAGTAAGGCACAGGAGGTGGGTCCCCTCGGCGCCTGTCCCCAAGCGTGGCAGGAGCCTCAGCACGGGGACAGCAGGGCTGGGGCCAGGTGTCCACAAAGTGATGAATCCTCGAGGCCAACTTTGAAATCTCGGTCACAGGGAACATCCCCCGTCCCTGGCTTGGAGACCAGATCACTTTCCCCTGGTGACTTGGTGTTCTCGAATAATGTTTTTAATCCGGTTTTTGACAGTTCAGTGAAACTCAGAGTGCTTCACTGTAAAGCAAACGTATGGGTCCTGAGCTGCTCTGAAAAGAGAAAACACCACCAGAGGAGAATGGCTCCCACCTAGCAACAGAACTAAAATTGCATAGCTGAGATCCAAAACTGAAATCATTCAGATTTGTTTACTTTGTATTCCTCTCCAGCCTGCCTAACTATTGTTGCAGAAATTAAGTCCTCGGAGGGGTGGCAGCACATGCTGGAGTGCAATGGAAAGAAAAGCATCCACGTTATATCTCCCAGTCAGCCGCAAATGGATCCTGGAAAGAGCTGCCTCCTGTTTACAGAGCAGTCGAGGCTGAGCAGGACTTCCCAGTGCTGAGATTCCCAGGCAGGATTCCAGTTAGAGCCCCACGTTTTATTTCTCATGGCATGTTTTGGGTAGTTAGAACCCCACTTTGCATTTATCCCAGCTTGTTTTGGGTGGTTAAAGCCCCACTTTGTGTTTCTCAGGCATGTTTTGGGTGGTCAGAGCCCCACTTTGTGTTTCTCAGGCATGTTTTGGGTGGTAAGAACCCCACTTTGTGTTTCTCAGGCATGTTTTGGGTGATCAGAGCCCCACTTTGCATTTATCCCAGCATGTTTTGGGTTCACCAGGGACAATTTCCACCCGACATCAACACTGTTGGTTTCTCATTTGTTTACCCGAGAGAAACCCTTGCCCTGGGAGGTGCCCAGAGGCAGCAGCGGGTGCTGTCCCCAGAGGGACCTCTCACAGCCCAGGTCTCCGGGCAATCTTCTCCTTCCCTGAAGCCAGGCTGGAATGCCCTGGGCTCTGACACGTGAGGTGCTGTTCAGCCCACACCCTGCTTGCTTGTCCTTCCATTGCAGTGCAGGGAATAAAAGGTAGGGTGGGTAACAGAAATAAAAATAAAGTAACAACAATCTGTCCTTGTCACGTAGCACATCAACATTACCAGTGGTGGCAGAGGCCTTTACTCAGGCATTTGAAGTCTTTGCTCTTGTTGCACGGAATTCCGTGGAATTCCAGTTGGATATAAGGTGTGATCATGGCACAAATTGCAGTTTATATAACACTGTTAAGCTGATAGCTAAAACCTGGTCTGCAGTCAGGGCCTCATGGCTGAATTTGGGGATGTAAAACACCTCCTTCCCACTCTGCATCCTTCCAGAATTCTGGTTCGAGTTTGGAAGCTGCCACAGTATCAGAAGAACGAGTGTATTCAAGTGTGTAGGAAAGTGTGGAATTTTTTAAAGAAAAAACCTGTAAATTTTTTTCAATTTCTTGGTCAGGTTCTGAGAAATTTTAACTCTGTTGTGTCAGGACTTTAACCAGATCCTATCCAGTCTAAGGCACTACAGATTATTTTTGTAAGATTTTTCCCTCTCTTTAACAGCACGTGACCAAAACAGCACTGAATTCCATGTAAGTGAGGAGGTAAAATTAATTTTTAAACCTACAAATGTTAACACTCAAGTACTTTTGCTGAAGCATCAAATACACAGGAAAGCAAATACAAATTATCCTTCCAATGCAAAAAAGCACTGTGATCACAGCAAGTTTAAACACCACATTTTAAAAAGCTCTTTCTGGCTTAAGTGCTGTCTTTATTTATATTCCCAGACCCATAAATGCAGTTCCCTTTTCACTAAAACCCCCAGTGAAACTCTGAACCAACCAGCTCTGCTCTCCCCCACTGGCCAGGGTAGCATTCCCCTGCAGAACTGCCTCTCCCTGAGCTGGGGGGACTTCTCTCCACCCCAGTGTTCAGCTAAAAGGCACAAATAACCCTCAGCTCAAACCCAGCCCCCTGCAAACCTTTCTCAGACAGAGACCTGCTGCGTTTTTTGTCCAGTAGATGATAAACCAGAGACTTTTGGGAAAGAAACACCCCCCGTGTACATACATGGATAATCCTCTGTCCAAGAAGGGATTTCTGTTAATTCCTGCTTAGTCACACTCACAAGAACCTGGAAAGTTCCATGGAATGAGTGTGAGCCCCCAGCCTCTGACCAAGGGCTTCTGCTCCGAGAAGCTCTTTCCCCATTTCCTTTTCACAGGAGAAGTGAACCCCCCAAAACAACAACCTTTTAGCAGGTAATGAGGAGGAGAGAAGAATTCATTTAATATTTTTATTCCACTGCCCTGTTTTCCCAGTGCATAGTTCTCTTTTCTGCCATTCGTTACTACTAATTATGAGTAAGCTGGTGGGGTAAATTAATGACTGTCCCAAATCTCTGCCAGCATCATTTCAGTGCGTCCTAACTCATTTTTCTCCTTCCACACTTATTTCAAAAGAGTGACTTAAATGTCAGCAAGAGAGTATTTCACCTTATTGACTTTATTCACCTTGGTCCTGTTGTTGTGGACCCTTTTCCACTCATCCACAGACGTGGGATAGGAATTTGGTAAAGAAAAAATGCTCCACTGCTTAAGAACTACTAAAACTGTGCTCACAAGGAGGAATGCCTCAATTTAAACATGTGCAATATATGCTTTGGTAGCTCGTATCATCATTTACATAGCACCTGGCAAGATTAAACCCACAGACAGCTGCAGGTTTTGGGTTTAAATCTCTGCATTCTCAGGATCACGGAAACTGTGTTTACTCCGTGAATGTTTTTTGTCTCCCTTGGCATTTGCATGATCTGTTTTATACATCCACACAAAATAAAACAGGTGATAAAAACAATGGATGGGGTTTTGAGTCTGTGCATGGATAAAGAGGTTTAAATTTATGTGTGTGTCGGCGCATAACTGACAGGACACTTAGAATATTTTAAGATCCGTGTATTACACACTTGCACATACATAAACTATAATCTATGTCTATGTTATATATAAACGTGTCACTTTAATCCTGTGAGCTGGATCCAAGAAGGAAAGGGGAAGGGAGACAAGGGAAATGGAGCTGCAGGGAGGCAATGAGGAGTCAGGAATTGTTTGCCATGGGTAAGTTTTGGAAATATCCCATTCCTGTGGCTGCCACCCGAGGGTCAAGGAGTGCCTGGGCTGGGGGCAGAGGTTGGCACACGGCAGGGAGGAAGGAGAAGGATTTTATTCCTTGGAGGAAGAAGAGGGAGTTTCATTTGCGATCCCATTTGTGGCTGAGCGTGAGGAGCAGCCGGGCCTGTCCTGGCCCTCATTATTGATCAGCAGCCCTTCCCCAGGCCTGGCAAGGCTGCAGCTCGGCCCGGAGGTGTTTGCCCGGAGGACAGCAGGAGCAGACACTGTGCCAGAGACTTCCCTGGGGCTCCAGTGGCGCTGGTCCTGCTGGGACTGAGATGGAACATTCCCTTTCCAGCTGGTCCCGCTCCTCGGGGTGCCCGCTCCACTGGCTCCAGGGTTTGTGCCAAGCTCTTTAATGTTCTGATGTCTGAACAGAGCTCGTACACTCCCTGTGACTGCAAAAGGAGTTCCACGTGAACACAGTGCCAGTGTCAGCTGGGTCAGGATGAGGAGAGGTCCTCTCAGAGCCAGCCAGGAGTGCAGGAACAAGCTGTTATCCCACAAGCTGTGTCTGACAGGGATATCCCTGCACGGCTGCTGCAGCCCCAGGCCAGCACAAACTGCACTTCTGCCAGCACCCTGTGCTGTGGGGGTTCCCCCAGTGCCTCTCCTCTGCACAGCCCACGCTCATCTCCGGCTGCTCTGGTGCAAACCAACCCTGCCTGGTTTGCCTGCTGCCCCTGGCACCTGCAGTGGTGCTGGAGACTTTGCTGTTAGCATTGTGCTGTGAGGTGAAAAGAGTCACATTCCCTCCGCCCTCCATTCCTGCCTGCTTGGGTTCCTTCTGGGCTTTTTTCATCCTGGCTAATTCACATTCTGCCCACTCCATTGTGTTGCTGCATGAATGCTCTCTGCAGGGAGCTGAGGAGAGACCATGATTTGACCCACTGGAAGCACTTTTCTGCTGGAAACAGGACAGGATAATACATTTCAGCCAAAACCTCTCTTTTTTCCCCTGTGCTGTGTCACAAAATGAGGGCAGGCATCATCAGCTGCTGAAATATCCCTTTGGAAAAAGCCCTGTATAACAAACTCAGAGGCCTCCGAGCAGCTTTTCCCTCTCCAGCCTTGGCACTGATATTCTGTGACCCAAGGCAGGGGCAGGAGGAGATGATCAGCTCTGAAACCATGAAGCTGTAACTGAGAAACCCGCAGCCAGCATTCCCAGGTCTCTTTTTCTGTGGTTCTTAAGTAGTTTGAAGTGCAATTGAAATATCCCAGTTGATGCAGGGCAGCTCCTGTAGCTGTGCTGTGTCTTTCAGGAATGAATGAAATGCTTCCTCAAGCTGGGAAGTTAATCAGCACAGTGGTTTTTATTGCTTTGGGTTACTTAAATCTTCCTTCCCAGCACTAATTTCTGATCCTCTTCTACTCACGTAATTCATACAAATCTGATTTTCTCACCATGATAAGTAAATTGTTTCTCACTCACTCCTGATTTTACATGTTTGACCACGGAGGAAAGAAGAATGGAGAGGTATTACACAAACTATTGGAAAAAATCCCCAAAACCCCAAAGCAGTGGAGAAAGCTTCATTATTTTGTGCCTGTAAGTGGATGTGCTTACAAGGCTCCCTGATTATCCACATTAACAGCATTAAACATGCACAGAACTCAGGGCAAGGGAATTCGGGGCAGCTCTGCATGCCTGCCCCTGCCCTGTGCCAGCCTGTGCTGCTGGGGGCACGGCTCCCACACCACCCCAGCCCGTGGGGGGTGTCCCTTGGGCTGTGCTGGTGACAGCAGGGGAAGGTTCCATCTCCCAGACGGATGGAATTCGCCCGTTTGATGTAAGATTTCAGTGCTGCAAGCCAAAACAACCTGAAAGCCACACATAATGATGGGAAATCAATCAGGTTCTTATCCTGAGCTGCAACACAGGCCAGGGACACAGAAATCCAACCTCTCTCTCTGGAGGAGTGCCATTAGCAATAAGGAGCTGCTGTTATCCCCCGTGGCAGGGAAGGGAATTCTCAGGTCCTTGACACAGCACCAAAGTTGAACTGTGGGGCAGCCAAACAACCCAAACAAACCCATCCTCACCAGCAGCAGTGAGGGCTTTCCCTTTGGGGATTTGGGCTTAAATTGCTGGCACTGGACTCCAAAAAATCTCTGTTTTTCTTTCCCTCAGGTTAGATATTGTATTGAAAGCAGGCAGAGGCCAAAAATCTTCACAAGTTCCTCTGATATTTTATGCTCAGTATCCTCACCTGGTGTTCACTGCAGTGGATTTCAGCCTCAGTGGGGCTGGGTTTATTCCCAGAGCTGCTGATTCAACGTGCACAAACACCCTGATCTTATTTATGGTGGCATTAGCTCCCGCACAACGATTTTTATCAGCTTTACTAATTTTATGATAACCTTGCTGGGCCACCTCCAGGTGTGAATATTTTTGGGGAGATCACTGATTAAAAATATCGACGGGAAGAACTGGAAGTGATGGCACTGTCATTTCAGCAGGTGCCCTTCTGAAAATCAGCTGGGGTTTCGTGGAGGAGAAAGCTTGGGAAGGCTGCGCCAGGATGCCAGGCCCTGTTCCCATGTTCGTGTTTCCACCTGGCTTGCAGAAATGGCCATTTTTAATGGGGTAATTAACAAAGGTTCCCACTAAATTCGGGGCTGTGGGATCCACGTTCACAACCAAGCACCCCCTCTGATCACAGAGTGGCTGAAGCTGGGGACACCCCAGGAATCCTCTGGTTCCACCCAAACTGGGGTGCTCAGGGTCACCTCCAGTCTGGCTTTTGGGGTCTCCCAGGACAGGGGCACCTGTGCCAGTTTTTGGTGCCTCTGCCAGTAAAAACATCTTTTCTTATGTTCAGAGTCAGATCCAGGTGAGAAGCCACCTTAAACCAGATTAAAAATGGGACAAAGGGTTTGTGCTGCAAGATCTTCTAAATATATAAAAAAATTTCCTCAGTGCAACAGCAAAATGAGGTAAAAAATATTCTGTTTCTTCCTTTATTCAGCAGGAAAAGTGTGAGCTCCACAAGGGGTGACCTACATATGCACTTGCTTGTTTGTTGAGCTCAAAACTTTTGCTCACATCCCATAAATCAGAATCGTTTAGGTTTGAAAAGACTTCTAAGATCAGCGAGTCCTCCTCGAGTTTCGTAAGTATCCGCATTAATTGGTATTGAATCTCATTAATCTTGAATCGGCAGAGGGGAAAAAAACCCCACAGAATTGTGGGAGGCATTTCTGTGAAAACACCAAAGCTGAGATCGGGGCTCCTCCTGTCTTTCACAGAACGAGTGCCCCGTGCAAAACCTGACTTTTAGCAACCTGTTGAGAGCAGGGAAGCACCAGGAGCAGCAATTCCCTCTCCCAGAGGCCTTCCAAGACAAATCCAGAGGCTCGGAGTGCGAACAGGAGAGATTTTGGGAGTGGCACCAGGGAAACAATCCTGGGAGCACAAACCAGGTCAAGGAGGGCTTGGAGGGTTGAGACGTCTGCTAAAAAAAGCCCAGGTGAGAGAAACATCCTTCTGCCCTGCAGGAGGGGCTGTCAGAATATTGTGCATAGCTCTAAAGCATCTCTCTAACACTTCAGTTCCAGAAAAAACCCTAAATGCAGGGAAGCCAGAGCAAATCTGCTGTAGGTGGTGCAGACAGTCTCAGCAGAGCAGTTCTCAAGGTGGATCAGATCCCTACAAACACTGAAAAAGGAAAACCAGACTGGCTGACAAGGAACTGGGTAAAAAAAGAAGAGCTAGCACACATAACAAGGAAATTGACTGTGTGCAGTAGTGCGGCATGCACAGAATAAGGGGAAAATATTTGCATTGTTTAATATTTCCTAATTTCAATTATTACAGTTAAAAATGCTCCCAGGCAGGGTTATGATGTATAGAGCTCGTTGTAGGTTGGTGATTCTCAGTCTGAGATGAAGGGAAAGAGAAAAATGATTGCTCAGATTCCTGCATTTGCACATCCCTTTTCCAATCTATAATTTATTATCTGTTACCTGTGTATATTTTAGCCTTCATTTTTCAAAAAGGTGTGCATGAATTAAACAGGAATTCGGCAATCACTGAAGATTTATTTTGTCACTAATGGTGGTCTGGTAGTGATACAGGTAAAATTCTAAATGCAATTTCTTAGGGCTTGAATAAATTTGCTTTTTAGCTTTTTTTCTTTCTGGAAAAGTTAACAAGAAGCAGCCTGGCCATTTCCAGGAGAAAAAAGTCCACATTCCCCCAGGGTTATAAAACAACAAACAAATCCTACAAACATTCCTTTGAATTGCCCATTCCTGTTGCAGAGCACGGATTTGGCAGGCCTGTTTCCATCTGGCTGCTCGGGGCTGGATGGGATATTGGGCAGGAATTGTTCCCTGGGAGGGTGGGGAGGGGCTGGAATGGAATTCCCAGAGCAGCTGTGGCTGCCCCTGGATCCCTGGCAGTGCCCAAGGCCAGGCTGGACAGGGCTTGGAGCAGCCTGGGACAGTGGGAGGTGTCCCTGCCCATGGCAGGGGTGGGAATCCATCATCTTCCAGGTCCCCTCCAACCCAAACCATTCCACAATCTTAGGGGAAGTTTAGTGCTGCCTCAGACACCACTCCTTTCCTTTTCCAGTGAAATCACAGCCAGATTCCTGGAGTTTTACCTGAACAAGCTGCCAGCCACAACAACTGGTGACTTGTGCAGCCCAGTCAGGCTGTGTTAATCCTAAGCAAGGCAAGACAGCAAAGCTTTCTGCTGACACAAAAATAACCCGGGTCCTGCTTGGGGCAGAAGGGCTCTGCCCCTGGATGCTGTAGGAACACGGAGCTGTGTGTTCACAGGTGGAAAAGGGACCTGGAACCCCCCCTGAACTCTGGCACCTTGCCCTTGTGTGAAACACCTGCAGGACAACCCCAAATGTGTCCCTTTCATCGAAAATGTCAAAAGAAACATTTTCTCGCACAAAAGCACTCTCCAGCCATGTGCCATGGAGGTGAGATTTAATTCCTGCTTTGTCAGCCTGCTGAAATTCCCACTGCAGGGGGCAGAGGCTTGAAATACTCCAACAGGGAATTTATTTCAGAGTACTGGGATGTCAGAGGCGTTGCAAGGCGTGAAGACAACGACAGAACTTTGCCATTTGCCACATAACCTCAGTAAAATGTGCTCTGCTATCATCCTGCACTTGCTTAACTGGAAGGCCTTGGCTGTTTATGATGGGGTTGTTTGTAGCCATGGGTTGTGTTTGGAGACCTCCTAACAGTGCTCCAGAGGGGCTCAGTCTGTACCAAGGCTTAGGGAAATTAGTAATAACCCTGAAAAACTCCAAAGATAGGGAGAGAACTGACCAAAGCGCTGGGCTTGCCAGGAAAGACACAGACTGGCAAATCAACCTTCCCAACACACCCTGAAGGTGTTCATCCAAAGCAGCCACTGCAGGATGTTGTGCTGGCACCTCAGACAGCGACACCAGCTCGGGGAACTGGGGAAGGCCTCAGGTCTGACTGACAGGAGCACCCTTTGCATAGAGGCATCCATGGAAAGGGCCATTTCAGGATTTCTGTTCTTTGTTGTCTCTATTTTGCCTCAGCCACACTCAGAGCCCCTGTTCAGGCACCACGCAGGGAGTGGCTTTTCCAAATCCACCCTTAAAGTAAGCTGGACAAACATTTAAAGGTTTGCAGGTGATGAACAGCATTTCACTGAATAAGAAATACAAATTTTTAGTAGCGTCACCGTTATAACTTCAACATCTTCACTGTCAGAAAGAAACCAGGCCTTCTTACAAAGACTGAAAGTGTTAAATGCTGTGCTGAGAATTAAAGGGGGTAAGGGAGGTAAGAAGGGTCATTTAATTTTATTATGAGGATTTAAATGCACTGAGGGGAGTACACAAAATTCTCATTATGTGTCCTTCAGTTTCCTGCCCCTGTGAATCCTCAAACAGAGTGGTTCTGCCCGTGCAGGCAGAAATATCAGCAAAATATCCCACTGCTGCTGAACCATGTTATCACAGTGATTTGGGGCGTTTCATTCATTGCAGTTATCTCCATCCGAAGCGCCTGAGGGGAGGGAAGAGCTGCTGGCAGGAGGAAAGGGTGGGAGGGAATGGTGCTGCAGATGGACACAGCCAGAATTCGCTTCACTCAGTGACATCCCTTGAAGCTGAACTTCCAGCAGATTTGCCTTCATCAGAACATGTTTTATCTCCGTGTCATAATTACTTGTTGTCATCTCAATTACGTCTTTTGGATGTGTTGAGGTGGCAGCTGGGCCCTGTGCAGTGCCACGTTTGGGACTTTGAAATCCAAACTTGTCATTTGGCTTTGCTGACTTCTTGTGGGTCTGTGGGTGCTCTGTGAGGGTGGGCACCCCAAATGGACAGCTGTGGGGTGTGCAGGGGAGCTGTGGCTCTGTGGGTGCTCTGTGAGGGTGGGCACCCCAGAATGGACAGCTGTGGGGTGTGCAGGGGACCTGTGGGTCTGTGGGTGCTCTCCCAGGGTGGGCACCCCCGGGACGGACATTTCTGGGGTGTGCAGGGGAGCTGTGGCTCTGTGGGTGCTCTGTGAGCTGGGCACCCCAGAATGGACAGCTGTGGGGTGTGCAGGGGACCTGTGGGTCTGTGGGTGCTCTCCCAGGGTGGGCACCCCCGGGACGGACATTTCTGGGGTGTGCAGGGGAGCTGTGGGTCTGTGGGTGCTCTGTGAGGGTGGGCACCCCGGAATGGGCAGTTGTGGGGTGTGCAGGGGAGCTGTGGGTCTGTGGGTGCTCTGTGAGGGTGGGCACCCCGGAATGGGCAGTTGTGGGGTGTGCAGGGGAGCTGTGGGTGCTCTCCCAGGTTGGGCACCCCCGGCATGGGCAGTTGTGGGGTGTGCAGGGGAGCTGTGGGTCTGTGGGTGCTCTCCCAGGTTGGGCACCCCCGGAATGGGCAGTTGTGGGGTGTGCAGGGGAGCTGTGCTGACTCTTTGTGACGCAGCCCCTCTCCCAAAGAAACCCCGCTGGCCAACACACCTGGATGGGATCAATAAATCAATGTACGACCTTTAAACAGCTAGCTGGGAGAAAAAGGAACCTTCTGCTCCAAGCCCAGGCAGCACCCGAGGTCTGCAGGAGCCTCCAGCCACCTGCCCGTGTCTGCCTGTGACTCCCCCGGCCCCCGGAGCCCTCGGCAGGGCTGGATCCCGAGCTGGGACTCGCTGTTCCCTGGCTCTGTGTGCTCGGGAACAGGGAATCCTGGGCTTGCTCCAGCCAGCCCTTTTCCTCACGTGCTGAGAGAACATCGATAAGAGGAGGAGGATTTAGCACGTGCTCTTTAAAAAGCTGCCCAAACAGAGGGGAAGTGGCTGCTTGGGAGTGTCTTCCCATAGGAAAATGTGTTGGTTGGGGAGCTCGATTTTTATTAGTTCTCTTCTGAATTAAGCATTTCCTAGATAATTTATCTGTTTTGTAGCCTGAAGGCTGCTCTCATAGACCACTTCAGAGCAAAGATGAAGCTTTGTTCATCCACCTAACAGACTTAAGGCTCTGTCTGGTTATTCACCCTACTTTTATTCAGATGTCTCCTCTCTGCAGCATCTGCTCATCCCTCGGCCTTGTGGTGGCAAAGCTTTGCCTCCTTCCGTTTGCTTCTCTCAGAGGTTTTTTCAGAGACCAGCAGGGGATGGAAGGAAAAGGAGAACAGGGTTTTTACAGAGTATGGGACTTCTTTGGGGGCACCTGATGTTTCTGTGGGGAGGGCTGTGCTCCCACAGGGAGCCCTAAGCTGACAGAGGAAGGGAAGAGGGTGCTGGGGACTTCCTGAGAGGGGAAATAAAAAGCAAAAAAGGGCTTTTGGTCTGTGTGTAATCCCCGATACATAAACAAGACCCTCTGGCCTGAATTTTGCACCAGCTGAGGCTGAGTTTATACTTTGGAAAGGAGGAAGAGGAGCTCCCTGCTCAAGGTGATGCAAGGGGAACCCAGCATTCCTGGGAAGATGTGGCCAAGGCTGTCACCTGGGAATTTATTGCTTTTTCTGCCGGAGGAGGGCAGGAAAATGTCACGTGTGCCTGCAGAAAAATCCTGTCTGACATTTCCTTTCCATTCAGGAAAGTCATGGCCACACAGTCATTCCCAATGTGTCACCATGTTCTCAGTGAAGCCAACAAGATTAGAACATATTGCTGGGGGGGACAAAAAAAGAATCATTTCCCATTTTAAAAATGGCTTTTAAACCTTCAGCTTGCCTTTAGATGAGCTAAATACCAATAAAGGGCAAAATCAGCTTTGTGCAGGGGGCCCCCTGCCCTTCCTCACCGGTGTGACCAGAGTTCATCTCTTTTGTCTGGACTGCAGTCAGTGCAGCAGCTCTCTGAGTGCTGGTAATGCCAGCTTCTGGCCTATATTTTCTTTTTTTAAGCATGACTATTATTCTGGTTTGTGCAGCCCTGTGGGTGGGCCTGGCCCTTTGTGGGTGAATAAAAAGGCCACCCCTTCTCTGCAGAGCTCACCATTTCAGCGTGGAGCTCCCGTTCTGTGTTTCCAGAGCACTTTTACAGAACAGGGAGCAAAGAGCTGCTCCCTCCTCCCTGCAGGGACACATGAAATGTTTCAGTGGCCTCCCTCCATGTCCCTGAGCAGCTTCAGAAAAACATGACTTGTTCAGGCTGCACTGGCAAACATTTCAGCATTTAAAGGGAATCCTGGGCGTTGGTGAGCAGCAGTGGTTGCTGCCCTCATCGGAGCCTCGAGACAGTTCTGCCTTAATGAGAGGCTGTTTTTAGGAGGCTGCTTGGCCACGAGAGAAGGTCTGAGAGGTGAGAAAGCATCAATGGAAGGAGAGCAGGTGGTCTGAAGAGTGGAACAGGGGAGAACTGAAACCAGCTCCCACCATTAGTGGGATTACACTAAGTGTGAATATCACTTTGTTGTTCCACACTCCTGCAAATTCATTATTTCCTGGATGCTCACAAAGTGAGAGATTAATTGGGCACTCTCTCATGAGGCATTGTTTGTAAAACAGAGGTTGTGTTCTAAAGGAAATAAATCCAAACCTGCTGTTGGAAGCTCCAAGAGCATTTCTCACACAATGCATTTTATTTTGAGACCCAGAGGAAAACAGCAGCCCCCTGAAGTGTTCTTGTGGCCCATGGGCAGCAGGGGAGGGGGATTCTGCCCCTCTGCCCCTGTGCTCAGGTGAGACCCCACCTGCAGAGCTGCCCCAGCCCTGGGGCCAACAGCAGAGGGACCTGGAGCTGCTGCAGAGAGCCCAGAGGAGGCCCCGGAGCTGCTCCAGGGCTGGAGCCCCTCTGCTCTGGAGCCAGGCTGGGAGAGCTGGGGGTGCTCAGCTGGAGAGGAGAAGGCTCCAGGGAGAGCTCCGAGCCCCTGGCAGGGCCTGAAGGGGCTCCAGGAGAGCTGGAGAGGGACTGGGGACAAGGCCTGGAGGGACAGGACACAGGGAATGGCTTCCACTGCCAGAGGGCAGGGATGGATGGGATACTGGGAAGGAATTGTTCCCTGGCAGGGTGGGGAAGGGCTGGAATGGAATTCCCAGAGCAGCTGTGGCTGCCCCTGGATCCCTGGCAGTGCCCAAGGCCAGGATGGACGGGGCTGGGAGCAACCTGGGACAGTGGGAGGTGTCCCTGCCATGGCAGGGGTGGCACTGGGTGATCTTCAAGGTCTTCCCATTCCTGATGCCCCAACTCCAACACTGGGAGCTGTGAATCCCAGGCTCCTGAAGGGGCCCTAAGGATCCTGATGGGGAAATTCCAGCTCTGCCCTCCCGGGAGCTGCCAGTGCCAGTGCCAGGCCCTCAGCTAACAGCTTGTTATGCCTAAGGAGTGCAGAGCACGGGAAATTATGATGGCCCATATGTTACTAAAAGGGTTTTAATGTGGATTAGGGGCTTACGTAACGTGTGGGCCTAACCCACATTGGGCTTAATTTACGGTGTTTTCTCCTTGTCTTTAAAAAAAAAAGGCTTTTTTCCTAATGATAAGCTTGAGCACTAATTTAATTTACATTTTACTGCTCTTAGGCACAATGAGAACACATTGGAATAAACATTTAAAGCCCCTTACGAAACTATTTATTGGGTTTGCCATTATTCTTTTTTTTTTTTTTCTTTTTGTGAGCAATGTTCTCATTTTCCCTTGATGAAATAGTCTACTTAGGTTTGATTTGGAATTACAGGAGCCACAAATTAAAACAATGAGTCTGCTACAATCTGTAGTCTTCTTGGAGAAATGAAAAAAAACCTTCAGGAAAGTTCGGCAACAACAGGAATTTTCCAAGCTCCTGGAATAAGCAAAGACCAGAAGAGAGCTTCAGACATATAAATAAAACAAAATCAAAGTCTAAAGCAAAAAATACTAAAANTGTTACTAAAAGGGTTTTAATGTGGATTAGGGGCTTACGTAACGTGTGGGCCTAACCCACATTGGGCTTAATTTACGGTGTTTTCTCCTTGTCTTTAAAAAAAAAAAGGCTTTTTTCCTAATGATAAGCTTGAGCACTAATTTAATTTACATTTTACTGCTCTTAGGCACAATGAGAACACATTGGAATAAACATTTAAAGCCCCTTACGAAACTATTTATTGGGTTTGCCATTATTCTTTTTTTTTTTTCTTTTTGTGAGCAATGTTCTCATTTTCCCTTGATGAAATAGTCTACTTAGGTTTGATTTGGAATTACAGGAGCCACAAATTAAAACAATGAGTCTGCTACAATCTGTAGTCTTCTTGGAGAAATGAAAAAAAACCTTCAGGAAAGTTCGGCAACAACAGGAATTTTCCAAGCTCCTGGAATAAGCAAAGACCAGAAGAGAGCTTCAGACATATAAATAAAACAAAATCAAAGTCTAAAGCAAAAAATACTAAAACTAAATAATTAGATGGTGTAGTGAGTAGGGGGAAAAAAGAGAGAGGTTGTAATTGGTGATGAATTCTGCGTTTATCACGAAAACCTTCTCAAATTTCAAGTGCTGAGGTGTATTTTTTATGCTTTGTGTTTCCCAGCAGACACTGCCATCCCTCCAGGGCTGCGTTGGGGAAGACGTGGGCTGTGTTTTTCGGAGCACATATGTTTGCTCGTGGTGTGTCAGGGTTTTGTTGCCAGCTTGGTGTACTCTGGGGCAGTTCTGAAGTGCTGAGCTGTTGGAGAAACAGCTCCAAATTAAATCAGAAATGTGCAGAGATGCAGCCAACTTCTCTGCCAGCCAACTAAAAAAAAATAAAATAAAAGACAAGAAGTCATCTGTGTTTAGTTATCTGGTGTTACAGTTATTGCTAATTTGAAAAGAATCTCACCAATTCACAAGGCATTTCTTCCCTGCACAGAAGCCAGGGAGATTCATGCCCAATATCCATTAATTCGTGTACAAAACTGGTTTTACCCTTGTTCTGGCTAATTTACCAGTGCAGAACTTGGAGGGGCTTGGGGGTTTTCTTGGAAACTCCTGAATTTCTCCTGTCCAGGATTAATCTCTGTGTTTATTTTAAATGTCCTCACGTACATCCCTGTCTCTCGCTGTGGCCCCAAGGCCACTTTACGGGAGCAGGGATCAGCTGAGTGCCTGAATCCCTCTGGCATCTCCTCCTGGCTGGGGCTCTCACTGCCTCGCCCTGCTCAGCCCTTGTGGGGAGGCTGCAAAACCCTGGGGCTTCTCTGGAATCTCTCGTGCTGAATGCCAAGGGCTCAGTAATTAACCACTTCCCAAACGCTGATAAAACTCCCATTTCTGAACGCTGGTTTTAAATTCCTTCCCCAAACTCTGAATCACTCCTAGGGATGCATTTGGGGTGGGTTTTTTCCCCTCTGGAAACCTTTATTAAATGTTATTCCCAGCCTGGAATATGGTGATGTCCTGAAGTGATCTTTAGGTTACCTGCAAACATTTTACCTTTTCAGTGGTTCCTTTTAATGGCTTCTCAATCTTCTTTTTTCCCCCTGATTGTAATTCCACTTCTTAAGTTAAATGTTATTATCGTGGATTTGTGTTTTGACTTTTCAGCCTCCAAAAAGGTCAGATTTGAATAGTTTATGGCCTCCTTTGCCGAGAAAAAGTTCAGTGGCTGCATCTTGAAACAGGTCACATACTCTGCTTGAAACTAAATCAAGAATGGCTTTTCCTTTGTGGGTTTTGGGGCCAATTAATTGAAGAAGCAATCCTTTACAGTGTTTAAATTAATACTGTCTGAGGGAGGCCCAGTCCTGACGGGTACTGAGTGTCTGTCAGCACAAAGCCAAAGCCAGAATTCACCTCCATCCCAGCCACACAGAACATTTGCCTTTTTTGATTCCAAACACTCCTTAAATTCTTATTTCCCCCCTAACCCAGACCTGGCCTGGTGACCCCAGTTTCCTGAGCTGTCACTTTGTTTTTTCTGTTGATTTGAAGCCAGACAGCCTCGTTCCTCTGCCCGTGGTGTGGCTGGGAGTGGTGGCACTGTGTGATGCCTTAGGTTTTGATTTCTATATTTTTCAAATCCTGTACTGCCTAGTGTATCACTCTNTTCTGGGTGGCTGGCAGAAGGCATCATGTGCACGCAGGCATATCTGCTCCACCTGAGGCTGCTTCCCCGAGTTCTGTCTGTGCTCGAGCGGGGATGTCCTTGCTGAGCTGGGCTTTGCTGTGCTCTCTGTTCCAGCCCATCCTTTCCCTGTGAATTCAGCATTTTCCACCCCTGGGAAAGGCACCCTCCTGCAGCCAGCGTGCTCGTCCACCTCCTGCCTTCCTCCCAGCCCCAGCTCCGCAATTCCCCTTCCCTCGGCTGCTTTAATTCACAGGCACCAGGCTGGATTTGGGATGCTCCCCAGGCACAACACATCTGCCCCGTCCTTCTGTGTTCTCCATGAAGGGCTGAGGCTCTGCCCCTCCACCCGGAGCTCCTCCTGCTTGCCCAGCTCCCACCACAGCACTGCCCACACTGGTCCTGATCATTCCTGTGCTTCCCCAGCTCTCCTCCTGCCAGGCCAGGGAGGGCTTTCCCTCACCCGAGTGCCTTCACAGCCACCTCAGCATCGGTGTGTCGGATAATTACAGCCCTCTGTGAGAGGTGTGTGACAGAAGCAGCAGGGGAGATGCAAAAACCAGCTTTGTCAGGCACGCTCCCCTCTTCCCACGTGTTCCTCTGTGCCTCCAAAGCCGTGCACAAACGCACAGCCGTCAGTCGGAATGAGCTGGGAAATCATCTCGGCATCACCGCGCGAAATGTACCGAGAAAGCCAATTTTCGGCTCGGCCGTGGTCTTTAGGAACCGCTTAGGAAGGCAGGGAGAGGGAAATAGGCGCCATCCCCGTGTCACCGTGAGCGTGCAGGGGTCCCCTGGAGTGTCGTGTGCCAGCCCTGCCAGCCCCGGCTCCTCGGGAGCCTGGAAAGGAGCAGGGGCAGGCGCAGGGAAGGGCTGGGAGCAGAAAAGGGCTCCTCAGGAGGGGTCACGGAACAGAGCAGGGCATTTCAGCTCGGAAACAGGCAAATCCAGAGGGATCAGAAATCCTCCCCAGCGGGGAGAAGGGGAATAAGGAGTAATTATTCCCTGCCTCTGCACACACAAAGCCCAGCACTGGCCCCAGGGAAGCGTCGGTGGCCCGTGAGGGCGGGCGGAGGGCAGCGCTTTGCCACAAAGGTGCCACAAAGGTGCCCCAAAGGGTGGCAAAAGGTGCCACAAAGTGCCACAAAGGGTGGCAAAAGGTGCCACAAAGGTGCCACAAAGGTGCCCCAAAGGGTGGCAAAAGGTGCCCCAAAGGTGCCCCAAAGGCCCCAAAGGGTGACGCTGACAGGGGAAGAAGGGCTGTGGCTCGCAGAGTGCGGGCAGGAAGCAGCAGCTCCTCTCTGGGAGACAGAAATGAGGCTCCAGTCACAACCTCCAGGTTAAGAAACCCCTAAAACGCAGATTGCTGGAAAAGGGGAGGGATAACTGCAGGCTGCAGTACTGGGCACTTGCTGAGGCAGTTTTTCCTCCCCTGTGCCCCTCTGGTCCCAGCAGAAGCAGAAGAGGGGACTGGGAGGTTTTGGATCTGTCGGGTCCTTCAGCACTGGTGCTCCTTGGGATCACAGAGGAGGAAAACACGGATCCAGCTCTCAGTGTCTCTCTGTCGCTGGCCAAATGCCCTCAGTGAGGTGGTGTTGTCCCTTTGCTGCTGTCTGCACACAACAGTGAAAACACTGCTTGGATGGGTCAGAGCTTCCTGGCAAAAGCATTTTCCATCTGGAAATGAGGTTTAACGTTCTAGGTGGAGGAAACAGCCCGAGTGTAAATATTTCCTTAGAGGATGGCACAGCTATGGACCTAACTTCACACAACTGGACCAAATGACTTTAGGTTATGCCACGCTTGCCAGCAGCTACCAGGTGTATTCATCAGAGCTGCTGCTGAGGCAGAGAGCAGTAGGGTGAGTTCTACCTGCTCCTCACCACAAATGACAAAAAAGGCACAAGAGGAGACATTGAAATCCTGCAATTTTGTTTGCAATAACTAAAGCAAAAGTGTCTTCCTGAAATGGTTCAGCATTGAAACTGAGTTTTACATCCCCAGGGTTAATTTCTTGTTGCATCCCTCAAACAATAGACACATTTTTATTGTACATGCAGATGTGGAGGGAAGTGAAATCACACGTGAGCCGAGGACCCTTCTTGCCATCCCCTCAGCACTGCTGAGACCATGCTCTAAAAAGTGAAATACAACAACCAGGACCCACCCAAAGGAAACACTCCATTAAAAACCCCAAGCCAGCAAGGTGGCTTTAAAATGAAGCCTGGTTTTACAGCCCCCTTTAGACACACGTGAGAAGATGAAGAGATGTGAACATTATGCTTTTGAAAAGGGGAAGATATCAAAGATTTATTTTGCTCTTTTGTGAAATCAGGTTCTTTGAGAAGGCCCAGCTGTAGGTGAGCTGGGAAGCACACCCTGAGCTGTACCTTCCCTTTGAGTTCTGCACAGCTGGCACTGCAGGCTTCCGTCTGCCACGGGCACTCCAGAGTGCCTGGTAACCACTTGAGTGAGTTCCTGCAGCCACACAAACATTCCCTAACGCAGGACCCGAGGTGCCAAGTGAGTGTCCTCCGTTCCTCTGGTGAAGCTGGTGAGGAAAACACTTCCAGCCATCTGCGAGCTGAGAAGGGCTCACAACTTGTTTGGAATGCCAGCTTGCTGGCACTAATGCTGCTCTCCTGGCTGTCATTCATCCCTGCTCCTAGGCCCTTTGTAATTTATAAAATATTCCAGCTCAACATTCTGTACGTGGAAGGGGCAAGAAAAGGAGTTTTAATCTTACCGTGTGTTTAAAAAATATATGCAGCTGTGGGGGTTATTTTTTCAGCTCTCACCTGCATCATGGTATGGAAATGAGGCAATTGGGTTGTAAATGATTAATTCAGCTGCTTTTCCATTGTGCTGGGCTCCACCTGGAGCTGTTAAATTGGCCTGGGAAGGTATCACTGGCTTCAAACCGGGAAAGGAAAGAGCAACAGTCAGAAGTGAAGGAGCTCCACAAGCAGAGGAGGCAATGCCTCTGTGCCCCCGGAGAAGCAGGAACCTCCCCTGGGATGCTGGGGACCAGCAGGAAGAGCCTGGAGAGCCTGTTCAAGCAGCCAGGAGATGCCAGAGCGAGGATGGTGACTGGGAACCCAGCAGGTCTGGTCGCAGCCGTGCCCTGGAGAAAGGTCAGTTCTCTGCTCTCACTCCTATGAGCTGGGGAGGTGCTGGGGAGGGGCTGTGGGGGCCAGCCCCCTTCTCCTGCCCGGTGGGCTCTCAGCTGGGCTGGGGCTCCCTGTGCAAGCCAGAGCCTCCAGCACGGTGTATTTATTCCCTGCCAGTGCAGCAGCAGCACCACCAGGGACTCTGCCCTGGCAGGGAAGCCAGAATTCATTCCAGCCTTGGTTCCTAGTCCAGCAGGGGGGGAAAAGGCAACCTGAACACTACAGCCCTGGGAAGAAAACCAAACCTCCTGTGAGATCCCAGATGGCAGCAGGCAGAGCCTCCTTCCTGCTGCCTTCTCTAATGGCCTCAACTCCCTTCTCCCTGGGCTTTTGTCAGAGACGAGCCTCTAAATCTCCTTTCTCCACAGCCTGGAGTTTGGCATCCAGCTTTGAACGCCCAGCTGATGAAGCAGCTGACAGATTTCCTGGCTGCCTCGTGTGAGCAGGTACCTCGTGCTTTCCACAGTCCCTGGGTGCCCCGTGCTTTCCCCATTCCCAATCCCTGGGTGCCCCGTGCTTTCCCCATTCCCAATCCCTGGGTGCCCCGTGCTTTCCCCATTCCCAATCCCTGGGTGCCCCGTGCTTTCCTCATTCCCAGCCCCTGGGTGCCCCGTGCTTTCCTCATTCCCAGCCCCTGGGTGCCCCGTGCTTTCCTCATTCCCAATCCCTCGGTGCCTCCCCGGGCTCGGTGACACCTCAAGACAAAGGTAATTCCTGCCTCCAGGAGTGCAGCCAGCTCTGGCTCCCGTGTGCACACCTTAGTGATGCACTCATCAGCGTGCAAATCTCCCTGCTCCTGGTCTGCACTCGGGCTGGGTTGGAGCAGAACTTCTCCAGGAGACACAGAGGGGGTTCCAGGAGCTGGGCCCACCACGGTTTAACCACGGCACGCTCCAGGAGCAAGCATGGGCTTAAACACGTGGCTAAATGTTTGCTGAGTGGGCCTCAAAGCACAAAAGAAGGGGATGGTTTCCTCCTCCAAACACCCTTTTAGAAATAATTCCTTCTGCTGTTTCGGAGAAGTGCTGCTGTGAGGAGCTCTGGTTGCCTGCTGTCCGAGCTTTCCTAGCACAAAAGCAAAAGTGAGAAGTGTGTTAAATGCTGCTTCACAGGAAATAATTATCCCAATGCATTGTCTAAGTGCTCCTGTAAAGCTGCAGTTAATAAAAATGCATTGACTTGAGTCTCCTCATGCACAATGCCCAATTCCTTAAGCTTAGCAGGCAGCAAAGCCTGTGCTAGGAAACAGATTTCCACTCCCTAATTAAAAACCCAATAATTTCTACCAGGTACAGCTCTTTGTTTGTAATTAGTGAAGCAAATGGTGCTAATATTTTTGTCACGAGGTGCTGAGCAGCACCTTTTCCTCACACTGTAACTTAGGCCAAGGAAAGCTCTGTGGTTTTTTAGTCCTACAGGGGACAGCCTCGGGATGGGGTTTAGTCCCTTTTGTAGTGGAAGTTGTGGGCAAATGTGCGTTCAGCACTTGGAGAAAAGCCAGTCCCCAGAGAGCAGGGCTGTGTGAGCAGAGAACCATTGCAGCCTGAGACAGAAATAATGCCTGGAGCCCATTTTAGGCTGGGTTTGGGAGGTGTTTCCCTGCGGAGCACTTGGCAGGGGGAGCAGCACCAGGTGCCTCTGTCTCCCTGCTCCTCCGAGGGCTGGGGGGATCAGGCTGGGAATACTCAGCCTGTGCAGGTGGAGCCACACATGCAGCAGCTTTATTGCAGGCTGCAGGCTCCAGCTTTTAGGAACAGCCTCGGGCCCTGCCTCGGGAGCTCCTCTGTAGCAGCTTTGATGTGACAAATGTAGTCACACATGCGCTGAGACAGAAATTAAAGGGAACAGGGGGAAGAGTGAAAAAAGAGCCCTGATCAGTGCTGAGGATGATGGATTGACTCAGAGGGAGGCACCAGCCCCGATCCCTGTGCAGCAGGAGCCGTGCTGGTGAGGAGAGAGCAGGGAGGAGCAGCTTGGGAAGCCCTGCTGTTCCCGAGGGACAGGGGCCCTGCAGCTCCTGGGGGAGGGATGGTGACTTTCAGTGATTAAAAAATCCCCAGGATCAGCAGGAGCTTTGGGAGTTCCATGCTACAGAACATCTGAAAGGACACAGAAAGGAGGGAAATGCAAAATATCCCCACGAGGTGCAGTATCCAACACTGATGCTGCCAGGGGTGGGAGCAGCTGAATTTCTGATTTCCAGCAGGACGTGCAGGTGAAATAATCTCCGTGGGGCTGGAAAATAATCTCTCTGGGGCCAGGCAGGACCCACCCGAGGGGAGAGCTGTGATCCTCCCACAGAGCCTCCCAGAGCAGGCTGGTCACTGCAGCATCTCTGACCACGGCAGCACAAGGTCTGCTCTGACCAGAGCTCCTGGTCCCGAGCACTCCCTGCTGGAAACGGATCTGCCTCCAGCTGTGTTATCCTCAATTTATGGCTGAGTAAGGAATGTGCAGGACTCGTTACCTGGATAAATGCTAAAGGTGTCAAAATAATGTATTTAATTGGTAAAAGTTCAGAATGAGAAAGAGCTGATTTACAGGCAGCTGGTGCTCTGGTGGCTTTCCAATATTTTTGCACATGAATACAAAGGTCGGCAAATGGAGCTTGTTTTTCCATGGAGACTACAACGGCTCTTGATTTAGTAAACCACAGAAGTCAATGTATTTTAAAGCAAATAATTTCTTAATTCATTGTAGCATTTTAATGACTCAGGGTTTATTTGGATTTAAAGCTGTTTTTTAAGCTACCTTAGCTCCTTTCTACTCGGGTAGAATAGCTAATCTTCTCTGGCATGAAGCAGGCACTGCTACAGAGATCTAAAAAGATCTCTATAACCCTAAAGCACTGCAGAGGATTCACTGCACTAATCCTGTGCCCAGTAACAAGATCCAAGTGTCTCATGGAAGGTCTCAGTGATCCCTGGCAGGAGCAGCCTGACCCTGCAAGGCCACGTTCCTTTTGGACAGACCTCAACATCATTTAGGGGCTCCAACTTCTCTTTCAAGCATTGTTTACCCTGAGGGAACTCCAATCAACCAAACTCCTCTGGATTTTGCCATCATCCTTATCCAGGTAAAGCAAGAAAAATCTCTTATTTCTGGGTTTTATGGGTTTAGAGCCTTTATTTCGGTCTCTAAACTTCAGGCTCACAGTCTCTACTTTGGTTTTGTGCTTCCAGTCTCCTGGCTGTAGGTGACTTTCAGTGATTAAAAAATCCCCAGGATCAGCAGGAGCTTTGGGAGTTCCATGCTACAGAACATCTGAAAGGACACAGAAAGGAGGGAAATGCAAAATATCCCCACGAGGTGCAGTATCCAACACTGATGCTGCCAGGGGTGGGAGCAGCTGAATTTCTGATTTCCAGCAGGACGTGCAGGTGAAATAATCTCCGTGGGGCTGCAAAGGGCTGCTGGCTCAGCCACCATCGTGGGGCTCCCTCTCTGAAATCAGAGCTCAGCACTGACCTGGCAGAAGTTGTGTTTGCAGCAGCATCTCGGGCTTTGGAAGGGGAAATGCCAGCTCTGCTCTGGGGTGGGGGAGAAAACTGAATCGCCCCAAACCAGGCCAGGAGACACTTCAGAGACAGAGTCAGAGCAGTGAGGATTTGCTTTATTCGGCGCCGGGTGTGTGGGGGATCGCTCCTCCGAACACACACCCCGGTGCTCCTTACAACACACTATTATGGGTTAAATTATGAATATTCATTACATTCTTTGGGACAGGCGTGGTTATACAAATTATTTTTCAGGAGTCATTAATATCATTAGCATGCATGCCACGCATGCTCTGTGCACTCTGGTGGTCGCACTGAGGAAGGCTCCTCTTCTTCCTCGGGGGTCTTTTGATGAAGGCTGATAGTCTTCATCACAATGAACTTTTCACCTCTCTTCCTGGGGCATGCGTAGTCCTTTGAGGAATGATTCAGCAGCTTTTGAGATGATCCTTGTCCCCCCTATCTTGACAAGATTAGGGTGAGCCCAACTTCTTAGGTTTTGTAATCAACATTTGCTGTTGGAATCAACATTTGCTGTCTCTTTGTAATTAACATTTGCTGTTAGAATCAACATTTGCTGTCTCCTAATAGTCAACTGTGCTTACATGAGTTAGTTATTGACCACCTCTCTCAAAACGAGCAGAGAGCAGTTCTGAGGGAGCTCGGGGTCCTCTCCAGGTACTCCATGTGTGGCCATCAGGTGATGTTTTACCTCCCACCTCACCAGACCCCCCCAGGACGTGTGCACTGCCTCCACTCGCTCTCAGTATCACCCAGACCGGAGCCCCAGGCCTTCCTGCATCAATCCATCTCAGATATGACCTCGGGAAATCAGGTTAACTGCTGGAAATGCAGTTCCTGGAGCCAGCCCGCGATGCCACGTCCAGCCTGAGTCCCCTTCCTGCCTTCTTTAGGAGGGGAATGGGTTCTTGTCAGACTTGTGTCTTCCTTTACTGAGTCTGCTCTTGACTGCACCCGTGTTTCTTGGGTCAAAGCTTTGTCCCAGCACATGAAATTGTAGATATTTAATTAACAACTGGAAAAAATGAGCTAATCTGATGAGGATCCCCAGACTATTGTCAGATCCTTTTGTTTTCCTAGCTCTTTTGCAACTGTGACATATGAACACAAAAAGATGTATCCTTTTTGATTTTGCCCCAAAACCTCTGAATTAGCTTTTGATTAATTATTTTTATAGATATAGCTGTGATCTTTCTAAAAATCTCTTCATTGTCTTTTTGCTCTGTCCAGCATCCCTCAGCCAAACAAGGGAACAGCATAAGAAAGAAGCCAAAATTTGGACAGTGCCCCACTTCACCTCCAGTGAGCTCAGCCTTTGACCTGCTACAATCAGAGGTGAGAAATACGGCATTTTCCTTTTTATCCAACAGGAACATGGATATTCCTTTTCTTCCGAGCTGCTTTAGGCTGACCACTCTTTGGCTTTAAAGAAGTGTTTGCTGTTCAGACTCCTACAGCTGGCATTTCAAATAAACATCTTCATGGCACAGCCTGCACAAGTGTCAAAATTCACAAATATTTGGGAATTCTGCAAGGCTTGTGTGGCTGAGCCTCTGTTTCTCAGACCCCTCACATGCGAGGATGTTGGGGCTGTAGATTCCAGAAGATTTCAGTCTAAAATTAGCAACATTTTCCCATTAACAAGCAGGTATTTGCTTCTGCACAGAAACAAGATTGCACATCTGTGCACGTGCAAGAAGAACACAGGGCTGATCAAGCAACACAAACATTTTTATTTCCTGTGTCCTTTCTCCTTGTGTCTCCTGGCTGCTTTCAAGGACACATCTTATACACGCACACAAAAAAAAGTCTAAATAGACAACCAGAAAGTTGAAAATTTGCAAAATGATTAGATGTCACTTCCAATAAGTGGGTGGCTGGGCCAGCAAATTCAGAGGCCAACCTGGGCCAAAACTGCTGCATAATCTGCATATGGATTTGTATTGGTCTTTCTCCAAGCAATGTGCTGTCACTGAGAAGAAATGTGGCTTTTCCAATGGCCTACTGCTTCCTTGGAAAGGATTATTTGTCAAATCTGAGCCTCAACATTTAACAAAAAGGAAAAACGTGTTGTCCTTCTTTTGAAAATGTTGGGTCCTCAGCAAGCCTGGGAGATTTATAAAGGTTGTGCAGGCAATAAATCCCCAAATCCCAAATGCAGCCATGTCTGGAGCTTCCCACGGCCAGGGCAGCGAGGGAGTAAGGGAAACATCCAGGAATGGAAGGAATAACCTTACAGACTTCTGAGCTCCTGAAGGTAAAGTAATAATAGTCACATTTTCAGCTCTCTGTCCTGCTCAAAGGATGTAAAATTTCCTTGGTGACCTAAAGCACTCAGCTGGTGCCGTGTTTGCTCTGTGTGACACCAGGAAAGGCACAGCCATCCCACAAAGCTTTGTCTTCTACTGCAGGAAAGTTCCTTTAATGGAAGGGATTGCGAGGTGCTTGCTGAAAAATGTTCACTTTGTTCACTTCAGAGAAAACCCAGCAGCTTTCCTTCCCCGGGCACTTCACAGCCAGCACCTGGCTCCTCCTGGCCACATCCTGGAGTCAGGAGAGGCAGCTCTGACCCTTCCTCTTCCCAAGGAATCAGGGCAGCCCAAAAACCACGGGAGCAGAGAGGGAGTGTGGCCAACAGAGCTGTGGGGGGCAACCACCAGCTCTGAGAAGTGAAGATATTTTTATTTAGGGGGGGATTAGGGTTTTTTTTCCTTTTTCCTTGGATTATATGGAAGGTGCAGCATAATTAACAAGGAGATCAAAGGGCACGGCAAGTGTGTGAATGACTTGGAGCTACTGGAGGCCACAAAGATGATGATGAGGAGACACCGAGGAGCTGGAAAAGGTAAGCACACTCTGTGTGTGTGTCTGTGGCCTGCACAAAGCCCCACCCTCGTGTTCCTGAGTGCATGCAGGGACTGGCAAACAGATGAATACATTTCTGGCAGCCCTGTGACTCCTCAGCTGCTGGTGAGTTGGAATTTGCTCTGTGAATGTGCCACGGAGCTGCAGCAGCTGCTGGGGCAGAAAGGGCTTCACCACTTGGGGAAGCTTAAATCAAAATGTTAAATAATTACAGCCTCTTGCAGTCACACACGCTGCAGACACAGCTCTGACAGGAACATGATGTTCTTTTCTCGCCTGATTTGCATCCTGAGGAGTCTGGGTTATTCCCTGGGATACAGCAGCGTGCTGTGCTTGGTGTTCCACCTCCTGCATGGTCAGGGGGGCTGGTTCCTCTCAGCCTCTGTGCCCAGCTCAGGTCCCAAATCTGGGTGTTCCCCTGAGCCTTTGTGCTCAGCTCAAATCCTAAATCTGAGTGTTCCTCTCAGCCTTTGTGCCCAGCTCAAATCCTAAATCTGAGTGTTCCTCTCAGCCTCTGTGCCCAGCTCAGGTCCCAAATCTGGGTGTTCCCCTGAGTCTTTGTGCCCAGCTCAAATCCTAAATCTGAGTGTTCCTCTCAGCCTCTGTGCCCAGCTCAGGTCCCAAATCTGGGTGTTCCTCCTGAGTCCTCTCAAGCCGTGGGAGGCCAGGGATGGGGAGATAATGCTCTGGCCACAGGGGAGAGAGGGAAATTGGGAGAAAGCCCCTCTGTCGTGGTGGTACTGGGTGCAGGTTCCCAGCCTGCTTCTCCCCGGGCACTCAGGAGCTTCTCAGGAAGGAGGAAAGGATAAAAACCCTCCCTGTGCCTGGCTGAGGAATAGAAACCCACTAAACTTATTCTTGAGATGCAGCAAGCTCGAGCAGGGCCCTCTCAGGCCTCTCCCACATCCCACAGTTGTGTCTGGAATGATTTTGACACCAGCAGCTCCTTGGCTGTTGCTCCATTCTGGGCACACCCCCTGCACAGGCTTTGCAGTGGCTGCAGGGGGTTATAGGGAAGAAAAGCAGCTTTGCAGTTTTCAAAACCCCAGATGAATGTGCATTATCTCTCAGGAGGGTGTCTGTGGGCTGCAAGGTGCAGTTATGGCAAACAAGGGTGGGTCAGGCCTGCCTGTGCTTTGGGCTCCGTGCCCCTGCCCACGTTTTTGGAGATTTTGGCAGACCCCGGGCAGCCCCAGGGAGCAAACGAGGTGTGCACACCCCAAGGCATGGCCCAGGCTGCGGGGAAGAGCAGCTGGGGAGTGCAGGATGCTCAAACCCTCTGTGCCTGGGGGCTGAGAGTGAGGAGCCAGGAACCTGAGCATGTTCACAGGTTTCCTTCAGCTGAGCTCCTGAACGTCCTGCAAACCTCCTTCCTTTGCACCTGGGGGCTTTTTATCCAAACCAGATCAAAATCATTTTCATTTGAAGCAAATAGAAATTTATGACTTTCCAGAATGGTATATCAGTTTGGGCTCAGCTGCTTCAGTGTTTATTAAAAGGATCTCACAATCAGCTTTTTCCAGGGGTATAAAATCACTGCAGGGAGTGATGCCCCAGACATTCCCTTCCAATTACCCTGAACTGTAAGACTCAATTGCTCTGAGTCACTCCATTCTTCAATGACTGTTTTCATGGATGTGATTTAAATTATGCCAAAGGTTTTTAATTTAAGTCACCCTTGTCATGCAAATATTTAATTTGTAGTGATATATTTTTAGCTATAAACCACTGTCTTGATTTTTGGAAAAGGCTCTTTAAAATTCATGAGTGGTTTAATACAACACTGTGTTGGTTGTGACATGAGGTATCTGTCAGTCACTCACTCCCTGCCTGGCTGCTGAGGCTGGAGAGGTGAAATTCCACCTCAAACTCTTTCAGAACAGCAGAGGTTGTTGCCAGGCTGGTATCGTTTCAGTAAAATATGAGTAAAAATAATATTTCATAAAGGTAGGCTTGCAAAAGCTTCTCACTTTTCCTGAGCTGGTGGGGTTCCTGCAGGAACAGCCTGAAGTGTTTTTCTGAAGAAGAATTCTGGTTTTAGTGTTCAGCATTTTAAGTGTTTTAATATGAGAACTTTTAAGAGTCAGAGTCCAAAAAGTGAGCAGAAATAGCTTGATACAGGCTTTTAGCAACTGGATATTCACAAACTCATTTCTTTCAATGTGGGCTCCCAATTGTGTCTTAATAAAATTGACCTGATGCTGTTTCCCCCCAAAAAAGGGGTAATAAGGGCTTCTCTCTCTACTCAGCCACTGAGGTTTACAAAATGCAGGGAAAGTCATCTCCCAAACATAGCTGTGAACAGCTAGTAGGGTCTGTGTTTTTAAGGGACACTACCAGTGTCTCATTTTCACCGTCCCTCCTCTGAAATTCCCACTGGAAACATTTTGGGCTCAAAGCAGCTCTGATTTGCACTCTCAGTGTGTGGTAGAAAAATGGGCAGTGGCTCTTAGGCTGCTGCAAACCCAACAAAAATAAACTCAGAGGCTCCTCAGTGCCTGTGTGGGGCCAGGGAATCCCTCCCTGGGCACTCTGAGTGAGTCCCTGCACTCAGTGCTGCTTTTGAACATCGGGTTTGAGCGAGCACAAATGGAACCTGTGGAAAATGGGCCAGAATTTGTTCATGAGGTGGCACAAATGGGTGTCACCTCAGCTGCTGCTCCCTCTTCTCCTCGGGAGACCCCCTTTTCCTGACGATGGATGCAAAAGGCCCCCCCGAAGGTACTTAAAGGCATCCCAATGGGTGTCCTGTGGCCTGGCTGCTCCCACAGAGGCTGGGTTTGCACCACATTCACTGGCACAGTTACAAACCCACAGCAGAAGGAGACGGAGTGAAGAGCAAGCTGGCAATCTGTCTATGGCTCCTTGAAACAAGGTAAGTGGAGCAACAAAGCAGCAACACCCTCAGAGAGAACTTTGCTGCTCTTCATCCTTGCTCAGAATGCTGATGAGGGCTTTTTGGGGAGGGGTGGGGGTTGTAAACCAAAATATTCTTGTGGCTTTTGGCTGTGAAATAGCAGCCAGAGAAAGCCAAGGAGATTTCAGGACGCGTTTCTGTTCGGTTCAGGGATTCTCTCTCCTTTTTGCAGCCACGTTTAACATTCCCTGCCTATCTAAGGCGCATTTAGACACACAGGAAATACAGCAGTGCTTCCCCAAAATGTGTCTGGTGAGGCCAGCAGGAGAGCACGCCTGCAGGGGAGTGTGGCTGCACACACACGAGGGAGGGGATGCTCCTTGCAGGCTTTATCCAGGGATCTTGCTGCAGCTCAGGAAATCCAGGCCTCCCTTTCTTTGGGGCATGGTCTGACTTTGCTCTGCACTGTTCCCTTTCCCAGGTGGCCTCTGAGACAAGTACAGAGAATGTGCTCTGAAAAAACGTTGTTATCTCAAGAGGGGCTTCAGGAAACAGAAAACCTGCAACAATGTTGGGTTTTGAACATCTCCCAGCAAGCCAGAGATTCCCAGGATGAAACCAGTGGCACCCCTTGGTCTAATCAAAGGTGAGTTGAGTCTGCACTGCCAGTCAGGCTGAAGGAAGAGGAGCAGGGTTTGAGAGAGCAGCATCAAAAAGCCCCACTTAGGGATCTGCAGAGGCTGTCAGCTGCTTGGCAGGAGCGAGCTGAGTTCTTTTGAAAACAAGCTTCTCTTATTAATAATGCTTCTGGTTTCTCTAATTATCTGCTCTTTGTTCTATAAAAGAGTGAGCACTTCCAGCATTCCAGCTAAGAAATCAGAATCTGCTGGTATCCAGCAATGTGATGTCAGAGAAGCTGACCCCAGCACTCTCTGTAACAGCTGGTGTCTCCCTCTAGGCCAGCCCAGACCCCATCTGCCTCTCCAGACACAGAACACCAGCCTGATTCTCTTTTTATGCATCTCACAGCATCTCCTGATGAAGCAGTCAGCTGCCTTGTTCCTCTGCTGCTCTCTCTGTTCTCCTAGAAACAGTGGAGATAAAATGACAGCTATTTCAAATAAATGAGTGCTTTGGTTTGGAACAAAAAGCAAGAGGAGCTTCTTTTTTTTTCAGAGAGAGGCAATAGGAGCACTTCATGTGCTCTTGTCTTCTCCTGTGTCTCTGGAAAGCCAGGTGAGGGAATTAGAAGGTGATACTTGAAGGCCACCTTTGCCAGAACAGGAATTGTCCCTGTGTGTCACCAGTGCAGCTCACAGGTCCCAGATACCTGGAGCAGGTGACACTGGACTTTTGGAATTTTGGGATGTCTCCAGACAGGGAGACTCTACATCCTCCCTGGGCAGCTGTCCCAGGGCTCTGCCCCCTCCAGGGACAGAAATCCTTCCTCAGGCTGAGGTGGAACTTGTTGTGTTCCAGTTCATGGCCA
>VYXC01006376.1:248408-258861 GCA_013397175.1 Platysteira castanea
TCCAAACTCCAAAATGCCCAGAGCCTGCACTGCCCTGGGAGCTGGGAAACAGGGATCGGGGTGGTGCAAACTCTCAAATTCCCAGAGCCTGCACTGCCCTGGGAGCTGGGAAACAGGGACTAGGGTGTCCAAACTCCCAAATTACCAGAGCCTGCACTGCCCTGGGAGCTGGGAAACAGGGATTGGGATGGTCCAAAGGCAGCGATGCCTGGCAGACCCAGATCCTGAGTGTCTATTATACCTTTGGAAACCTTTCCNACAGGGACTGGGGTGTCCAAACTCCCAAATTCCCAGAGCCTGCACTCTGCACTGCCTTGGGAGCTGAGAAACAGGGATTGGGGTGGCTCAAACTCCCAAATTCCCAGAGCCTGCAGTCTGCACTGCCTTGGGAGCTGAGAAACAGGGATTGGGGTGGTGCAAACTCCCAAATTCCCAGAGCCTAAAGCCTACACTGCCCTGGGAGCTGGGAAACAGGGACTGGGGTGTCCAAACTCCCAAATTCCCAGAGCCTGCACTGGCCTGGGAGCTGGGAAACAGGGACTGGGGTGTCCAAACTCCCAAATTCCCAGAGCCTGCACTGCCCTGGGAGCTGGGAAACAGGGACCAGGATGGTCCAAAGGCAGGGAATGCTGGGCAGACCCAGCTCCTGAGTGTCCCTTATACCTTTGGAAACCTTTCCCAAGCTCCTTTTGTTCCCAAGTTTGGCTCTCCACACCCCGTTGGCGTGACTGAAAGGTCGAGATCCTTTATTGACAAATTGCTGTTTCACAACAAATGTGGTGCATTTTCATGTCCCCACAGTGGGCAGGAAAACCAGTTTTTCATTGAGGAAGCTTAGTGCCAAGCCAGAGGTGACATCCAGCTCCCACCCAGGCTTAGGTAATAACCTGATGTGGATGAAGATTTATTTATTTCATGGCAGCATCCTCATTCTTTGTGCACAGGGAACAGCTCACAGAGAAAACAGGAACCAAGTGGCTTTTGGAGGCCACTAAGGCAAAACTGGGGTTTATTTTCCTTGTGTTGCTGACACGGCCCTGGACACAAATTTCAGCCAAACAATTTCATGCAGAATTAAACTCTGCTAGAAACTCTTGCCTGGCTACCCTGCCATGCATGAGCAGAACACAAGGGACATTTCCTTACAAGCTGAGGAAATGGGACAACTTTAGAGTAGGGATATGTTCCCAGCTCTAAAAATATCGTCCTTAACAAGCACTCTAACATGGAAAAGTGTCAAGTGCTGCTCTCATTCCTCCCGAGGTTTAGCACAGGCCCTTCTACCTTCTTAATCCTCTCCAAATATTTCACCTTTTGATATCGGAGCTGGAAAATTTTAAGTTCCCGGGGGAAATTAGTTTAAAATAGGGCTTTGACTAAGAATTTCTGTTCCCAGAGCTCGGCAAGGACCGAGGTGCACAGCCAGCAGTCGCTGCTCCTCAGAGCAGTCCCAGGCTCAGGATGGGGCATCTCATCCAAATTAGCAGCTGAGAAAAACCCTCCTGACAGGCCCAAGCAGGTCCCAGGAGCAAGCACAGGGGAAATAACTTTTCCTCTCTCTGCAGGCAGCAGAGCAGCTGTAGATCCAGTCTTCCAAGAAGCCTTGTTCAGCTCCAGAGCCACTGCAGAATGCACCAATATTTAAGCTCTGTTCCCTTGGTTAGACAGGAGCAGCGTCAGAAAAAACGGCAACAAAACCCAAATGAAGCCTGGGGGAAATAAACAAAGAGATCAAGGACTGATCAAAGGACTTTGTTGCAAACATCCATGGGTTGTGTATGCCAGAGATGACATACATGACCTACAGGAATTGAGACTCAGAAATTCCTTTAAGGATGGGAATAAGGATTTTTTTTATAGTTATGTGCCTATATGCAAATATATATGCATATATATACATATATATATATGTGAAATTATTACGCCAGCTATTAGGATTTAGTTGAAAGTGTAGCTGTGTTTGATGTTCTTAAAATCCTTTGAGTCGATGGATTAAGGAAGAATCCAAACTTTTGAAGTTCTTCCTAACTTAAAACATAACTCCAGCTTTTATGATTTAATGCAAAATTCATGAAGAAGAACCTAAGGACTTTGAGATCCAGAACACACACAAGAAGTCTAAGTCAGTCATCTGGGTTTAAAATAGGATTTTAAGCCAATTTGAAAATGTCACGGTGGTGGCAAAAAATTCCACACACTTTGGTGTCAGCAAGTTTGGTTCGGGTCCCAGACTCTGATTCCCAGACTTCAGAACCCCCCATATTTAATGGTGCCCACATTCCCGTTTCTTTCATTCCATTTGGTGTCAGAACTTCCGAAGTGAGGTGCTCAGTGGACTCACTGAGTGTGCCCATCCCTGCAGTGCTGCAATGCCAGCTGAAGGAATTCCAGGTTCGTGCAGAGCAGGAGATTCTGGATGCTCTCCCAGGGAGCAGCCACTGAGGAATGAGGTGTTTTTACTCCGTGTTGGTGTTTATTTACCTGCTGTAGTTGGCTTTAAGGGCAGAGGTGGTTTGCAGTGCTGTGGGCACACGCAGCTGCTCAGGGTGAGACAACCTGGGCTGCTCAGACCCTCCCAGCCCTCCACCCTTCCCTCGTGCTGGGTTTGTGTGAATTTAAGCACGGGGAGCCTGCTCTGACAGCTGACCCTGCTGAAAACTCTGCTTTTTTTAGTGGATTAACTCCAGCAGCAGCTTTCAGCCCAGTGACCTCCCTGAGCTGGCTCAGGGGCCACACAGGAGCTCCCATGGCACCTTGGTGGTCTCCCATGGAATCACAGGATGCTTGGGGTTGGGAGGGACCTTGCAGATCATCCACCCATGGGCAGGGCCTCTTTCCACGATCCCAGGCTTCTCCAAGCCCCGTCCAGCCTGGCCTTGGGCACTGCCAGGGATCCAGGGGCAGCCACAGCTGCTCTGGGCACCCTGTGCCAGGGCCTGCCCACCCTCCCAGGGAAGGATTGCTTCCTTAGTATCCATTCTAAATCTACTTTTTTCTCTGTGGGAAGCCATTCCCCCTTGTCCTGTCCCTCCAGACCCTGCAACTGTTGTCCACTTTATGCCACAAATAAATGCATTTGTTGGTATTCCCCTGCCCTGCTTGAGTTATGATTCTTTTTAAGACAGCTGTGTGAAAACCAAATTTTTATCCCAGGAAACAGGGATAAAAAGGGCACTTTAGGAATGCCTGTAGCTCTCCATGCTGTACTCCAGGTCACCCAGGGCATAGCTGAGTGCATCCTATTCCAGCTGCAGGAGCCAAATGGCAACCTGGCATCCCCAGAAAATCAGAATCATCGACGGAGAACAAAATTTGGGGAAGGGCTGAAAGGCAGGGGAAAGCAGATGGGGAGAGGGAAATAAAGGGGAAGAGAGCTGGGGGAAATGCCAGCAGCACAGCTCCAGAAATCCAAGTGTCCAGAACAGCCCCGGTTTTCTGAATCTTTAGATGAGAGGCACCCAGCAGAAGGGTTGTGCTGTCCAGAGCTGCTGAGTGTGGAGCCACAGGGCACAACCCCTGCTCTGCCAGGGTGAATTCCTGCTGAGGTGCTTCAATATTTGCTGCAGTGGGGCTGCCCTGGGTCACAGGGCACTGTTGGTCACAGCTCTCAGATTGATCAGATGCAAAGCAGGACCTGCTGGGAGCAAGGCACTGCCACAGGATCCTGCCCGACACCTGGGACAGAGAACTCAGGGAAAAGGTCAAATCCCAGCCATGGCACTGGGGCTTCCAGTGCAGGGGAGAAAAATCCGTGTCAAATATTAGAGAAAAGCATTCTGAGGAAGAAAACAGCCCGAGGAACAGGGTGTCCTGCACACATGGCTGTGCAATACACAGAACAGAGAGAGGAGGATTTAATCACTCTCCTCTCAGCAAAACAGTTTATTAATCCAGGACTGATGTCTGGGGTCTCACTTGGCTTACAGTAACTGCAGAATTTGTGTTACCCTGCCCCAATCCTCCTCCAAGCTAAGTGATGAAGGACAAACAAAGCTGGATGTGTCTGTGGGTGAGATTAAACTTCTAAATTATAACTCCCCTTGTGGGCAAACTCTCCTGCTCCCAAAGTTACAACAATGAGTTTATCTAGGACTTAAAATACAGGGAAATTATTTTTTATCTGTTAGCAATTTTTTATTATTTGTTTTACATGTGAAAGGATCTACCCTTTGAATTCCCTGGAATGCAAGTGGCAAAGTATGTGTCAAACTTGGGTCTAAAACTGTGTCTCTTGCAGGGACACCTTCCACTAGGCCAGGTTGTCCCAAACCTCATCCAGCCCAGCCTTGAACACTTCCAAGGGTGTGATTCTGTGACTCTGTGACTCTCTGCTGGATCATTCCAACTCCTACCCCACACATTGTTCTTTTTTTTTACAGAGTTCAGGATTTACCTCCCCAGATCCATTTCTTTCCAGCACATTTATTCCTGTTTCTCCAACAGCTCCCCACAGGCAGTGGCAGGGGGCGAGGCTGCCCGGTGTCAGTGCTCCCTGCTGTAATGGAATCTGATCTTCACTTGGGCTTTCTGGAGAGAAATGTAAGCAAAACTTACACTTCTGAAGCGCAGAAAGGGACCACTGTGGTGAAATTATCATTAAAATGTTAAAAAGTTCTTCTGCTCCAAGAAAACCACAACCTGCTAATTTACATATTAATAGCACAATTTAATGCTCGGGAAGATAAAAAACGCAATCTTTGGCCAGATGCAGAGAATTAATTGCACCAAGTGAAAGGATCCGATGAAGAGCACAAAGCAAGCCCTGAATATTCTAAAAGAATGTTGTTGTCAGTCAAGTTTGAGAGTGTGTAGAGGAAGAGAGAACAGTTTGTTGTTGCAGGGCTTTAGAGAGAGCCTGGACAGATATTTAGGATGTGCTGTCCCTTTGAGCCATGCTACCAAAGCAGACAGAGAAGGTAAAAAGGAGCACACAAGGCCACTAAAGCCCCAGTGCTGAGCTCTTTATCCACCTCAGAGGCTGGAAAGCTGTGAAAGAGCTCGGCCTGACAAATCAAGAGCCTGATGAAAGGAGAAACCCAGCCCTGCCAAAGGTAAACGATTTGCTGAAGAGGAGTGCAACTGATCTGATCAGCTGGTCTGGCACAAAATACAAGTGCAGAGTAATCTCGGAATACTCAGTTTTTCCTGAATAAATAGTTGCACTGGGAACCTGGGGGGCTGAGATTTATGGTTTGACAACAGACAGACAGGATGTGTTAAACGTTAATGCTAACAGCAAATATAACATATAAATATTCATCTGTATAAATGAAATATGGGTGTAGGGCTTTAGCTACAAAAGAGGCAGGAATTAAATCTTTTTTAGCAAGAACTCCAGTCTACTGAAAGGTGAATTTTGGTTTCAGTCCTTACTGAGACTGATTGGTTGAGACCTTACTACACTTCCTGTGGCTCACAATTGCATTATGGCCACTGTTAAATGTGCTTCTGAAAGGAAATAAACAGCAATTTGAATTTGTTCAACTAAACACATGGTCCCTGTTCTTGCAATTAGCTTGAAAAATAAATCAACCACGTCCTACTAAAATGTAAAGGTTGTCTGTTATAAGAGGGAGAGCCTCTCATAGTTTGGCTGTTATAGAGAATGTTATGAATTTTTAAAGAGTCTGGATTTTCTGCCCTTCCCCTGGGTCATCCTACTTCCTCCATTAATTAGAGATCAATTAATCACTTGGTGCAAAATTGGGGGAAAGTCAACATTCTAGAGCAGTGCAAACCCAGCATTCCAGCTGTTCTAGAATTACTTTACTGAGCAGCCTTTAGCCCAACCACAGCTTCAGGTATTTCCTGTGATGGTGCTATTACCTCAAGCCTTACAGAATTCATTTGCTTTCTGACTTTCATCAAAACATGACTTTTCCTTCAGCTGAAGGGATCACGTCCAACAAAACCAACCTCTGGCCATTTCTTTTCTGCACTTCCTTCTTTTAATATGGGATATTAGTATTCATTTTGGAAGTGTTACTGTTGACATGAACTGAGATTTTTCTCGTAGAAGTTCTAGGAACTACATTTGCCACCACAGAGATAACGTAGGGGAACACGGCAGCACCAAACCCCATTAAACAGATATTTTCAGCTCTCCTTCTCCTGAAAATGACTCTCTGCAGCTCTTCTCTCTGCCTGTCCAGCTCCCCCAGTGTGTCTAGTACCTGTCAGCCAACTTCAATCCTATTCCACAGCGGGTCAAACCTCAGAGATAAATTAATAACAGCAGATTTCAGGGAAGATGTTGAAAGGGAGTAGGAAAAAAAGGAAGGACAAGAGAATGACATAATTTTAAAAATCCCCAAATGTAACTTAAAGAGACGGGTGGATTTTCAGTCACTTGTTAGGGAAGTAAACACTCAGTGAGTAATCTGTGCTTGGTTATGTCCCTCTAATCTTTGGGAGAGCTCCATGTTCAGCAACGCTTGGTCCACCGGCGGTGCAAGAGATTGTGCAACCTGGGAACAGTTTTTGGAAGATGGGAGGTTATTTCCGTGTTTGTGGGGCAGGTGTGTGCATGAGCACACGTGAGGGGTCACGAGGATGTTCCAGAAATGCCCGAGGAGGGAGAACACCCAGCACTGAGCTCAGCAGGGCTGCAGGGCACTGTCCATCCCCAAACATCTCTGGGGCTGCAGGGCATTGTCCATCCCCACACAAACAACCAACCCAGCATCTCCAGAGCTGCAGGGCACTGTCCATCCCCAACAAACAACCAACCCAACATCTCCAAGGCTGCAGGGCATTGTCCATCCCCACACAACCAATCCAGCATCTCCAGGGCTGCAGGGCATTGTCCATCCCCAAACATCTCCGGGGCTGCAGGGCATTGTCCATCCCCACACAACCAGCCAACCAAACATCTCCAGGGCTCCTGGCAGCTGACCCTGGGTGACTCTAACTGGAGCTGACATGTCTGAGCTTAAAAGATCAGCTGGTGACAACAAGAACCTTTCCAGGGGCTCCAGTAACCTCTGACCTTCCCCCTCACTGCTCATCAGGAGTGTCCTAAACAACCTCAGCGTTTCTCTGCCAGCTCTGGCATCCCTGTGGCTCTGTCCCACCCTCAAGGGCTGTAGGGATGTTTTGGCTCTCTGTGTGAAATGGCACTGGCCATTCACTGACACGTCTCTGTGTGAAATGGCACTGGCCATTCACTGACACGTCTCTGTGTGAAATGGCACTGGCCATTCACTGACACGTCTCTGTGTGAGATGGCAGTGCCACACGAAGGCAGGTCAGCCACGGCGTTCTGGCCAGGCTGTGCTGGAGTACAGTTTGTTGTGGGCACAGCTCAAAGGCAGCTTAGCGAGTGGTTCGTCCTGGGCAGGGCAGGGTTTCCAAACCGTGGGTGCAAACAGCTTTTGGGTGCCACTGCTGGGTGTGGTGAGCCCAGGGAGAGGACATCACTGCTGCTGGCAGAGGCAGGGCTGTGGCAGGCAGCACTTCATCGCCTTGCACACACCCCGCGCTCCACAAACTCCATTTCCTGATGATTTCTTGGGTAACCACTGCACTTTCCTGCTTCAAGAGATGTGCACAAAAGCTGGGAAGTGGAGAGAAGTGCTGTTGGAGAGAAGGCACGTCCTGGGGCAGCAGCACAGACATCTGGAAACCTGCACGGTCCCTCTGCTCACCCAGAGCTCCGGAACCTCTGGGAGTCCCAGAACCATTTAGGCTGGAAAAGACCTCGGGGATCATTGAGCCCAACCTGTGACTGCTCCCCACCTCGTGGGGCTTTTGGATGTTCCAGTGAGAGCCCAGGGCTCAGATGAGCCTGTGCAGCCTGGCCTAGCAGAAGGCACTCAGTGAGCAGCACCCTTTGCCCCCTCACGTGGAGTTTGTGTCGCCAGGTTTTGCTGAACCCCGGCAGAGTGTGCCAGTGTGAGAGGCAATGTTTGTCAGGGTCTGGAGATGATTTCCTGCCCCCAGCACCATCGGGCACGGCAGTGGGAACTCCAAAGGAATGAACATTGCTCTGCCAGTCGCTCCTCCATCAGACAGGAGCTGGAACGCTGATGGACCCATCCCCTTTGTCACCTGGCAATCAGGGAGCACTTCATGGCTCCTGAGACAAGATCAGGCCCACAGCAGAAGTGGGCAGCAGAGACTAATGCACTGCTCACTTTGACTGGTGCTGATGCAGGGCACAGGTGGGTTTGTGGTTTCTATTTTTGAAGTGTCTTTTTTGCACACAGGTGTTGGACTTGTCGCTTAAATTGCTGCAGGCCCTTAATTTTTTGCTGTTGTTCAAATGAAGAGAAATGTTTAAATTAAAAAAAGAAAAGGGGAGGTGCTGAAGGGAACTGCTTGATGTGTTCATTGATACACAGATAGTGTTTGATTAAAGTTACACCTCATAAAACTGCTCTCAGCAGCAGGATTTGTTCTGGTGTGCAGGGAGGTGCTTTGAAGAGCAGCATCACTGACACAGACCCTGGTCGGGCTCGCTGCCTCAAGTGCCTGGCAGCAGAGGAGTAAAAGCACGGCGAAATTTACTTTTTCCATAATGCCTCGAATTTTCCCACTGTTCAGGTGATGACACATCCGAGAGTGAGGAGCCTTTTTGGAGGGACACACAAGTGATGAGATAAAAGAATAAAAAGCCTCAGGGTAAAATTAGCTCCCTCTTTCATTTTTAAAGGGCTGAGAGTGGAGGGCTGAGATCTCAGGTAACCATTTGTGCTCTGCTTTTGTTCTGGTGTGGACAGCTGAGTTCAGGACACTGTTTTCTCTTTCCCCCTTAATTGTTTTTAAAGTGAGGCAATTGGTTGTATTTACTGTCACTGAGAACACACTGGCTTCAGTCCCTTCTGATCCCTGGAATGGAACAAATTCTGGGAGTGTACGTGGCTTGTTAATCCTGCTGTCACAACCCTTTCCCCAGCCACTTCTGCTCCTTGATGTTGCTAAAAACAAAATATTTGTGCTTTTGAATATGTTTTGTTTGTCCTCATTGACAGCTGGAACATTTTCTGCAAGTGGCAACCCAATGCAGGAAACACTGATAGAAATCTCCAGCTGAAAATGTCCTTCCCTTCCCAGTACATTTCTCATTTTGTCTTGTTCTTTGCTTCTAGAAGTAGCCAGAAAATGTCAAGTTAGTCTTACTCAGACTCTGAAATCAGACAAGCAAAGTGGGTAAGTCAGAGAGCATTTCCGTGCCAGAGACAAAGGGAAGGAGCTGTTTGTTCGGGGGGTCAGCCCTGTCCCAGTTTCCCAGGATGACGCAGGAGTCCCCTGAAAAGACCTCTTGTGCCTTTTCTAAAGACTGCTTGCAGCCACTCAGGAGGACACAGTCGAGCTCCCACGCCTGGCTGTGTGAGGCCTCACACTGATTTGCAGGAGAGCTGCGACATTTTTGAACATAAACTCATCTTGTCGTAATGCCCCTCTCACCTCAGGACTGAGGACTGCGTGCATTTATTTGTCTCAAAGCCTGTCTGATTCCTCTCTCCGCTATAATGAAGTGTTTTGCTAAGGCATTGTTTTTTACCATAAATATATTCCCTTGGCTGCATCTTTGTGGTGGATTATTTGCTCCAGAATCTTTTCTTTTCATCTCAGAGATGAATATACATTTCAGGACCAGGTTTTGAAATACCAGCTTGCTTCAGGAACCTTCTTATGAGCAAGCCTGGGAAGCCAACACTAAATCACTTTTGTATATTTTATTTCCCAAGGAATCAGACCCACTTTGTTTATTATCTTGCAAAACCCCAAGCAGAATGTAAAAACCAAGACTGAATCAGAAAGGAGCATTATAAAAATACAGAAGCTGTCTTTCCCTGGCAATGGGGAAATACATTCCTTCCCTTTAATATGAAAAAGAAATAATACAATGGTAAAAAAATAAAACCAAAACCAACTGAAGAGTCTGAGAGGAAAGCTGATGTCTTTACAAACAATTCAGTGGGTGAAGCCCTGGGTTTTAACATCTTTGAAATGGGTCTGACTGCCTCTACTGACTATGGGCAGCAGGTTTGTTACAGAGCCCACACAGCCCAACTCCTGAAACAGGCAAGGGTCTGTACAAGCCTGAATTTCTGAACTTTGGGGGGAAATGACAGGTTCCAGGGGGGATATGGGGCAGGCAGTTCGGGAAGGTTGCTCCTTTCTGTATCTCAGCCAGTGGGGAAAGGAAGAGGGCACCGTGCAGCCAGGAGTTTGGGATAAAAGGAGGCTGTGCCCTCCGAAACCCAGAGAGAGAAACCCCTTCATTTGAATAAAGTTGCAGGACTCCTCCATCTCCTTTTTGGACATAAACCTCTGGCTTTGGTGGCTTTTCCTGACAACTGGGAGCTCATCTGGGATCCTTCCACCGTTTGGGTCTGGCATGTGGCAAGAGGAGCTGGAGGTGCCTCACCCCAGTTTTAGGTGACCGGCTCCCTTCGGCGCTGGCCAGCACCGGACATTGATTGGTACCCGAGACTGTCCAGGAGAC
>VYXC01006378.1:6546-21399 GCA_013397175.1 Platysteira castanea
CCGCGCCGCGCACCGCCCCTTCCGCCGGGGCCGCGCCCCCGCCCGCGGCACGGCCAGCCCGGCCCCGGCCTGACACGGGCACAGCACGGCACTCGGCCGGAGCCGCTGGCCTATCGAAAAGTTTCACATTACACACGATCACGTTGATTCAATATACAATTTCGATCTGGAATATATTTGTTCTCCAGATTTGAGAATGGAAAGAATGTATCTCTGAGCATACACTTCCCGCACCTTTTAAAAAAGTATTTTTGTCCTTGAGCACAGCACCACCTTGCTGTTATCCTACTTCGGTGCTTTGAAAATTCGTGTGGGCCTTGGGTCCTGTACGTGTAGTTCAACATGAGTGTTAGGACATACTACCGTAGAACCATAGAAGCATTTTAGGTTGAAAAAGCCCTCTAGAATCGAATGAACAATTACACAGTCCCCATGGGAATGCAGCAAATAAGCTAAGAGTAAGTCCAATAAAAGCATTTTAAAGTAATCTGCTAAACCAGTTCATACTCAAAAAAAACCAACTAAGATACACTTCCTTTGATCCAGCCATCAATACTAGTGATTTAGGCTGTTTTCAGATGGAATAATGAGAAAACAAATCTGTTACACCAGCCAGCTCCCACACCATCAACTATGATTAGTAATTTACGGAACAACTTTTTCCTTAAGCCCACTGGACTGGAAGTAAGTAAGTGTCATTGCAATGTTTCCCACATGGTTTTACACAGTTCCACCAACCAGCCCAATATGTAGCAAATCCTACTGTGTAACCACTGGTATTATCATCCTTCAGCAGGGCAAGGACCACATCTATACCAGTTTTAACTGCTACTCTGGTTTTAATGACTTCAGTCTCACTAGTGAGAGTTTTCAAGTTGCAGATGAACAATGCAAGTTAACTACTGAGGAAGAACAGTGCCCAGTTTCACAGTACAGATTCAGGCCAGTGTACCAGTCCTCCTGCTTGGTCTCCAAGACAAGAAGATCTGTCCCACTCAAAACCCCAAGAGCAAAAGTCAAAATGAAGAGAAGGCAGCAAAATGAAGAGAAGGGAAAGAATTTATTAGATTTCACAAGCAATCTAACATACACTTATGATGTAAATCTTGTGATATTCAAAGACATATGGAATCTTTAACACTGGAAAATTTATTCTCTGCCTTAAATACTTTAGAAATGCTACTACGCACAGTTCAAGAGTCCTGATGATTACACTGCTTCTTCCCCAGCTTGATAATACTTGAAAGAGATGGAACACAAAAGGGACCTGGAACATCACAAAGGCATGTTAAAAGTAAGAACTACTAGAAAATAGCAGTGCTATACTGGCTTTTGACAACTAAATTGAAAGATGCTTAGTATTTTAAAAAGTGCTTAATGTCTGTAAAAAATACATCTTAATAGGTGCAGGCTGTATTAATTTTATATTATAGAAAGTTAAACAGTAATGTAGTATGAAACCCACAAGGAACACTAGCAACAACACTACCTCAGTGCAGAGAGCAATCTAACAAAACCCAAACAACCAACAAAAAGATAGGAGTGATTAATAGTTGATTATTAGTCCAGCTCCAAATACTTGATTGCGAGATACTGTTAATTTTCTTCTTTACTCAAAAAAGACAAAGTAAGGAATGTATAAACTAAATCAGCTCCAGATTGTTTCTCATATACCAGGACAACAGTAACCATCAAATGATCTAAAACACTGGTCAACCCCTTAACATTAAGATTGCTCTGCAACATATTTTAGCCAACATATTATTATATTAATATGTATTTAAAGAAAAACAAGGTAACTTGGTCAGTGTGAGCTCAGCACAGCTTCACACAGATCAGCTGGAATGAGCTAGAACTGTTTCACTAAGGAATGGGACCACAAATTAGTAGGGTATATGGCCTCTGAGGAAGAAGGTGAAGGCCATCTTTTGAGACTAGGAACCTTCACTGTGTCTATTCACACACCACAGACTGGTTTCCTTTTTTCCCCTGAAAAAGTTTGCTTTTTAAAATTACTAGATTAGCTCAAGCTAAAACATGTTAACTCCGCCCCACACCTACTCTACATGAAAACTTAAGATGCAGTTGAGTGCTATAGGAAACATTGCACAAAAAAGGATACAACAAGAAAGGATACACTCTGCATGACAGTATTACTGCAGTATTTACGCAGGAATGTTTCTAAAGAAGAACAGCAGAATGTGGTTTAATTTTACTTGATTCTCATATTGCACACACATAAGTTTACGCTACCTAGCAAAAGCAAATATGCCTCTGATAAAAAACAGTTCTAACCCCTTATGAGATTTAATGAGGGCTGACGAGTCCATCAACACTAAACTTCATATTCAAAAGTACATACATTTTTTGATATCTTGAACCGTTAGGACAGCAGTAGATTTTTTCAACTCCAAATCTTTGCCATCTTACAGACTCACTTTATTTTCATCAGGCTCAAAATCCAATCATGTTTCCCTTTAATGCCAGCTTTCAAACCCCTTTTTTCCTATGAAGCTGGAGACTTCTGAACATCAGTTTCTTCCACATAACTTTTCTCCCAAAAAGTTGTATTTTAGCTACAGGAAAAAGTCACTCTAAGTGAACTTTTTTGCCCATCCATCAAAAAAAAGACATTTCAGCCAGCAAGTAGTAACATGGTATTTTTATAAACCATATGTATTACTTCTTCAAAAAAAGGATAAAACCTTTGTAGAGAAAATTAAAAAAAAAAACCCAAACAACCCTAGACTTGAGTTTTTATAATGGAATTTTGCATCATAAATCAGCATCCATCAGAATATTCCAGCAGGAACAGAAAAAGTCATGCAGAAATAGCGTTCAGCTTAACTATTAGTTGGGAAATGAAACAAGTATTTTTAATTAAACCTCGTACGATTGCAACACATAAACAGTGAAGGTACGGGAGAAGATCTGCCCATGGACAGAAAGAACACCAGTAACACTTTTAAGATGGTGTAACTCATGTAAGACTTCCACGTGCACAATTACATCTTTCAGGTGCACATAGAAGTATGGCTTTGCTCACTCTGGAGAAAGCTTCTGAGTTGACCAGCATAATAACAAATAAGCACCTCGTTATTTTCTCTATGTAATTCAAGTATTTAGCATTTTTAATGAATTCAGAATTAATGTACTAAATTAGTTGAAAAGACATGGAATTCCTTAAAAGAATAAAAGTGCTCAGGTTTCATCAGGCTCTCCATTAGCTAAAATGCTTCAAAATTTTTTTTTAATATAAGAAACCTTAGTAATCTTATTAGACACTAGATAACATAAATAGAAAGTTTTTTCTAACAAGAAAGGAGGGAGAAACAAGACTGAAATATTTTCATAAATACTTGATCCTAATAGAATACTTTAGCCAAGGCTCATTTCTCTCTTTTCAATGACCAGTACAGAAGAGTGCCTATAAAAAAGTGATCTTTGACAAAATTCAGATTTTGCAAAACACAATCATTAACACAAAATAGGAACTGAGACCAAATAGCATCTCAGCTATGAAGGAAACAAGTTTAAATATAATCTGATTTTAAAAATCCTTACACAATGGATAGAATGAAGAACCCACAATTAAAGTAGCTGTTAAAACCAGAAATCATCACAATAACCACACTGTGGGCTTTACAACCAATTTGTAAAAACCAAAACCAACTGTTCACATCCTTTATTTCAAATTCAGGTTTTCTTCAGAGCAACAAGGATGGAGCTCCAGATTAAAAACATACCATGGAGTAAGTAGAATGATTCATAAGCACTCAGCCTAAGATTTCAGTTAATTTTGTTTTAAGCAGAGGCATAACCAGAGTGATCTTTAAGTGTAACCAGAAATTAAGTTCAATGCCCTATAAATTTGAGCTAGCTCATGTATCAGAGGGTGGAGATTGACAAGTAAGTGGTTTTTATTCTTGCACCAGTTACTTCACATGGTCATTTGAGAGTTCACTATGCAAACATTTGCAGGCCATGAAACCACTCAGTTAAATTAGAGCTGGGTTTGCTTGAGTTACTCTCACATAAATTAAATACTCAGAGTAGGCAGCAGTGAAGTAAAGCTACGTAAGAAATAAAGTTAAATAACAATTAACTTTCTGCTAGAAGTTTCTTTCCCCTCATGTTTAAATAATGCCGAAAATCAGGATCTATACATTCCACAACAAAGGAAGCCTTGACCAACACAACATTAAGCAGCACTTTCTGACAGAATATCCTTCACTAATTCAGGTAAGTTTAAAGGATGCTGCAACAGCACTAAGAACTCATTTTCCGAAGATAGCAAAGATCCTTTACAGCTAGCAGAGGTTTATCGCTGGAACCAGTTCTTCAGGATCACTTTGCAATGGAAGGGAAGGAGTTCAGAGGCAACACTTTTCAATACCAAAACCCTGGAAGATTACTAAAAGGTTAAGTGGTCCAATTCTACAGAATTTTTCTCTTTAGCTTCCCAGAATAAGGATTAGAGAATCTTACAAGTACTCTACAATACCAGGATTACAAAAAATATCAGTGTCTGAGGTTTTTTAACAGAGAAAAAAGCAAAGTTTTAAACTTAAACCGACTATACGCCTTGCACTCTGTTTTTCTGATATAAGCACACATTTAATAAAATAAATTTGTATGGAACATTTCCTCTCCATCATCAGTATTCCTAAAGAAGCCATTAAAGAGACAGTAAATAAACACAAACAAACACTAACAAAAAAACCCCAGACCAATTCTTTATTTTTACTTTCAAGCAGAGAGTCCATACCTTGTGCAGTGTTTTACTTTTTTCTTTTCCCTTCGTTGGCATCCTGTTTTGGTCTAGCTGAACGAGCAAATTGCTGAGATGCTGTTAAGGACTGCAAGTGTCTGATAAGTAGAAGTTCACCAACAAAGAATAAAAAGATTACTTCTGCAAATTAGTCTAGAAAGTGACCTTTATCTGTGAATCAATTCTACTACAGTACGAAGTATTATAACAATAGTGTCTGTTAGTCAAAGACTAGGACCTGACTGATACACAGTACAGAAGTTATTGCAGAGGACTAACTGGGAATGGGTTAGATGCAAACGGAGTAACTACAGTAGGATAAATGCTTGATATTTACAAACGTCCAAACCAGCACGTTAATTTTTAACTTTGATGTCTCAGTATTTAGGAGGAAAAACAGTAAAAGCAGCAGATGCTGGGCTTAATGTGAGTGCAAATAAACTATTATATATTTAAGTGAAAAATAAGAAAGGACTCTCATACAAAAAACTAGTGCTATGCAAACAAAAAGTGGCAGTTCCAGCTGAAAGATCAGTCGAGAGACCACTGACCCTAATAGCAACATTTCTGATGTTCTTGATTCTGTAAACACAGACCTAACCAAGTCTCAAACCTTGTATTTAATTTAAATATAGTGGTCATACGAACTAAATGATCTTTGGTATTGTCTTTGCAGGATCAAAGAGGTAAGACCAGAGAATTTTGTTTTAAAATAAAGCACTTTCACTGTCCTATTTTAGAAGAGGTGCCTCTATGTTTTTTCAGCTACCATGAAACTAACAATAGTACACTGTTATGCTGACTGGTTTTCTTAAGACATTTTCTCTTTTGCAGAGCACTATGACAGCAAAACTAGAGATTGGCAGAGATTACAAAGAATATAATGTAAATGCATGATGAAAAGGATACAACCACCATGGGTTTTTCAAATAAGACATAGCCATTTGCTTCTTTTAGTGCTTTAGCAGCTGCTTTTTCATTGGGAAGTCCAATGAAAGCTTGTCCTTTCATACGGCCTTCTTTCATCAAACGGATATCAAACCTAGGGGCACAATGGAGAAGTGCCAATTACTCATGTTTAACAAACCTTGCCGATTTCACAGTACAAATGTATCCTCATGCTTCAAGTTGGAGAAAAGGCAGAAACAGAAGCAAAGCCTACAATGAGGAATGATGTCCTTGGAGACCATTCTGCCTCGGGAAACCATTTACTAAAAACTAATATTAGACTGCAGAATGGCAAATTGATGTGCAGTACTACTAAATAGGACATATGCAAAATGATCAGATACACACAATCACCTCACAGTTCACTCTGTGTCACACAGGCAAGAAAAGTAAATCTGAGAATGAAAATATAAAGGCAAAATAATAGGATCTTCAGTCACTGTTCATAAAATAATTCTATTCTTTACTTGTTATAAATGAAGATTTTCAGGTCTAACAGACTTTTTCTTTAAAAAGAAACAAAAAAAAAGTAAATATGACTATTTTTTAAATCACAGTTTTCAGCAGTGCCATAGAAATTAATACAAAAGGCTTAATTTTAACCAAGTACCAAATGAACTCACATATTGCGTTCCACCTCTGACTGGAAGTCAACATATCTTCCAAAAATGAACTTGAGATCCTGAAATTAAAGTATAGGGTGAAGAGAAATGCTAAGAAAAAGCCCTTTTTATAGATATTTAATTTCCTTGTTTACCTACCTTTTCTTGAACTTGTTTAGCTAAATTCTTCACATATATCCTGCAATTTGGATCACCTGGCTCATAGTTTTTGAAAACAGAAAATTTTTCCATTTCTTGAAGACAAAAAAAAAAATAAACCATACTTTAGCTCATTTACTTTGCACATTTGCTCAGTATAAAATAATTTAATATAGGATCAATTAAGAAAAGAAACACTTATTTTAGCTATTTGTTGCAACAAATCAAAAAGCTATTACTAGATAATCTATTCTCATAGTTATACCTTCTCTAGAAAGTCTGTTTTTTTCTAGATCCTTTCTAGAAATAAATTCTGATGGTATTTCATCATCCTCCTCTTCAGTTTCCATTTTATCATTGGAGCTAGGAGCTGGGAAAATCCTTCCAAAGCCTGTATTATTGATTTCTTCTGTGCTTGCATAAAGGTCTGGAATTTCAACAAATTATTTAAGTGGTTTGTACATTTATTCACACCAAGATCAAGAGCCAGCAAGAAAACCATACTCTTTCCAGCAACATTTTAATAGAGCAGACTTTGTAAGGCAATTTGAACACATCCTTAAAAATGAGTCTTAATCCCCAGTTTGACAAAAGCACCTGCTCTGTACAGTCCTCTACAACCCCATGTAGCCATGGCACACATTAGCTAGCATAAAACTTGCCTTGCTGTTCAAGCCTGTATCCATTTCAATATTTTCCCCTAAAGAAACTGGGTATTACTGTAAAGTACTAAGAATCACAGATTGACCATAACCCTCTAAAAAGCCATCACGCCTCACTGCTATCATTGCCCAGCATTTATGGCAGATAATCAGTGCACCACAGAGAAGGGCTTGGCATTCACTTGGATGCTGCTCTCTAAGAGCCAGAAAAGGAAAACCTGAAATTAACTTGATATGTTCACTTACACCATATAATACTGAGAATGCATTTGTAACATTTGCATCCTAACATTTACAAGACAGTGCAATTCACCATAAATGTACAGAGCACACAGGAGAGAGACCTTTAAAACCCTCTGGATCCCTTCCAAAGCTTGTAACATGGGAAAAACAGCAAATGCAAACATGACACAACTTGGTGTTGAAAGCTCCAATATAAAAGAGGAAAAGCAAATAATTTCCTAGCATAAGTTTCAGCACCCTTCTACTCACTGAAGCCACATGATTTTAACACTAAATACATTTGAAGTACAAACTCTTACCATTTTTTTCTTCTTTTTCTAAGTTTATCTGAAGAACAGCTGGGATCTCAGTACTAATATGAAACTCTATTTTTTTATGACCTATGTGCTGCGGCTGCTCAAAGACATCTGAAGGTGACAGTGCAGGGTGCAAGTTACTGTTTAAAACAACAATATGTTAATTAAAGATTCAGACACTGATGAAAAGCATGGTCAAATACAAGATTTCTTCCAGTTAGATTTTTATGCTGTTGTTTACCACAAACACATGTTCTCCACTTCACACATTTCACCCAAGAGAGTTCTAGGTGATTAGAACACTGCAAATACAGTAGGTATGTCTGGCATGGGAGCAAAACCAAGGATCACATACCACAGTACAGTACACACAGGCATCTATTAGGAACTTCATCAGTAACTTAAGCTTAAAAAATAACTGGCCTTGCTGCTGCTCTCACCTAGTATATAAAACATACTACATTTAAAAAATATACCAAATTACTTGGAGGAAGCAGGCAGCTACTACTAAAAACACATTCACAATCATTCATCTCAACACAGAAATACTCACTGCTGTCTACTGTGGCATAGAACTGCAGTTTTAAAGTCCAAACTTATTTTAAACCAAGTCAGTTTCTATTCTTCCAGTATCATACTTTTAACTTTTTGTTTTAAGGAGCAGCCCAAACAATAAATCCAAATTTCTTCTGTCAGAGCTGTGATGTCAAACTAGTTATCTTTTTATGAAAAGGAATTTCTATTAGTTTGACAGGAAAACAAACTGAGCTTGAATCAGGCACACTTTAAGGCTGTTGAGCAGATTTTAGTTCAAATTAGAGGAAAATTTTGACTTTTAGAGCAATAAAACCAATAGGGTAAGTGCAAAAACCACAAACCTGTGGGAAGTACACACAGGAACGTTCAACATGTCTTTAATTCGTTGCTTTTTTCTAACACCACGTTTCTTTGTGTTTATTGGTCTTTTAGGCTGAAGGGTTGCTAATTCCATCAACTTGGTCATTCTATTTTACACAAAAATAAAAACAAAATAAAGTGGTTTACAGTTTATTTGAAAATAATCATTCTGAAAACACTCCCCCTTTCCTTAAAGCCCTTGACACAAAACTTTTCAGAATATAATTATAAAACTAGCTACCTTAAAACTGAAACTGTAACACACAGCAAATAAATATACACGTAGCACTTAAGGACTGACCAAAATCATAACAGGGCAGCGATGCCCTTCCTTCCCCAAGCATGCTCTTCACTAGGACACTGAAGCTCTGAGAAGCTGTGATGCCCCAAGCTGAACCTGATTTTATAACACTCAACAGGGGTAGCTTTTTCCAAATGATGTATTTTTCCAAATAAAGCATAGGGAATTGCCGATTTACTTCTCAGTTTAGACAGCAAAGAAAAAAGCTTCTTTTTAATTTAGTATTAAAGATCAAAAAAAAAAAACCAAAAACAAAACCACAGCTATGATGTAATTCAGTCCCAAAACTGCAAGAGAATCCTCAGCACAAATATTATCACCTGTAGCAATACCCGCTGATGTACAAAGAACGTTTTGGAAGTTGGCGTGCACACATGATTCAGGCTGAGTAGTCAAGTTAGTAAAGATGTGGAGCAATGAAGACTTCAGAAAATGAACTAATTTCTGCTTCCTTGCATCTACACGCTTCAAGCTGAGTTCTTGTTTAGCTGGGTTTTTTGGGACATGGGAACAAACGATAATTTGCACACCAATAGGCCACTTTCCCTTTCTTACTGCATTTAACAGCACTGTCCTTCTGTACTCTGGAGTTTCTCTAAGCATCGGGAAGGATTTCTACATGCTCTCTCTACTAGATACTACACCTATATTCTGCAAACATTACCATTTGCTGAACTAGAAGATAGAGAAGTAAACCCACTACTTTCAGAGAGCCCAAAGGCTTGCAAATGACTGTAAAATGCATACCTCTCCTTTTCCTCATCATTATCACTTTCATATTCTGATTCATCCCCACTAGATAGTTCTTCTTCCTCTTCAGGCAATGGAGGCTCCTCAGGAGGCAGAGGTGGGATTGGAGGAGGTGGTACAGGCACTGGTAAATACTCTTCATACTAATTATGGGGAAAAAGTTTAAAAAAATTAAACTTTTTAAAGAAAAAAACAAACATATCTTGCTTACTCAATAAAAACAGTCAAAGCAATAAATGATAATTTAACAAGAAGTATTTTCTCAAAGCATGTTTATAGGGATCTAGATGCCGATTTGGTAAACTGCATTACTAAGGAAAAACTTTCCACAAGCAAAAAAAAATTAGCTGCTTTCTGAAGCGCAATAGTGACTATTTTCATTCTTTTAAGTTGAAGTGATAAAAAAATACAGCAACCGTGGTCCTGGATTTTCACTTTGCACTCAGCTTCAAGGACTTTACTGGGAAGAACAAGGTCGAAACATATGGGTGGAGGCTTAAGCTCCAAAGCCTTCTCAGTTTCAACAGTGAACCAACATTTTGAAACATTCCAGTGGTGCTACCACAGATGTGTATTTCTTTGCTCTAAGTGCAGTCAAAAGAATTTGTTTAAAAGACAAACATGCACATCGTACCCAGTGAAATGCAGCAGAATCTGCAATCCTCTAGAGACTCCTCCAGCTTTTAGAACTTAGATCTCCTAGCATGCTGCTAACATTTTAAATTGTGAATCAATTCTACAGTACTGAAAACATATATTTAAAAAGTTACCATGGGAGGGCGAGCAGTAATTGGTCCAAAAGGTGGAGGAAGATTCATTTTATTCATTAGATGAAGTACCTGAAATGATTCAAAATAAGTAAGGTTTCCTTTAATAAATGATAACAGTTCCTTGCAAGGTAAAACAGCCAATCACTCCTGGCAGGTGTAAATCAGCAGTTTTAATGTTCATGAACAATGTGAAACCTCTACTTGAGATCCAACACTAATCATCAATATAAGTAACACCCTAACAAGGCTAAAAAAAAAGTACAGCATCTTCTCAGAATGAAATTCCAGGTACTCGAGTCACATCTAATGAGGAAGAGCATATCCAGTCAACTCTTCAGTGTCAACTAACTAAGCTCTGGTTAATAAAATCTCATTACCTCAACATACTAAAATACTAAGATTGGTTAACACTATCACAGAAAAAACAACTTCAAATTTAATGTGACAAAAATAATTACTTCTGTGGATAACCAAAAGAGGAAAAAATAGAAGTTTTTAATTTTGTACTCTTTTTTTTGTTTGTTTTTTACTTACCTGGACATAAAATTTGGGCACACTTGCCAAGGCATTTGCTATATTTGCTAGAATTGCACTTGAAGGTGGTGGATACAAATATTTGAGGCAAGAATTGATGGGAAAGGTGAGTCTGAGGAAGAAAGATTAAAAACAAGACACCTTAACATTACTGCCACTTAATTACTGGTAAAATTAATGATTACCAGAGGCTCAACTATTGATTACATCTGAAAGAACACTGAAATATTAAGAAAGAAACTAGAACAGTTTTGGACCACTTACAATGTCTTTAACACCAAGGAGTAGCCCCCAGTGCATGACAGATTTACTGGGCTTGGGCACAATGAAAATATCAACCCAATGCAGAAGTCTAAAGCAAACAGAAGCAATCAACATGTCCAAAACCAAAAGCACAGCATAGCAGGCTGTACAAATGTTATAAACTCAGTGCTCAAAGGGCTGTATTATATTATCAAAAATTTACTTCTTCCTGTATGCAAAAATGAAAATGGGGAGGAAAAAAAGAAAGAAACATCTGGAAAAACAAGTCAGTGGTATTCTGCTGTTAACACTGGGACAATCTCAGCCCTCCAATCCCCTGAGAAAGCAATGAGTAGTGCTAGAAGGCTTTTCTGCAATCCACAACTTCACAGCTCAAAGCACCAGTCACTACCCAACTGTGAGGATTCTAAACTTGAGGAACTGAAACTTCATCTTTACGACAACTCCTACAGCTATGCCTGAGGAACAGCAGCATATGATGGAACAAAACTTTAGTTCAACAGTACAGAACATATTTCAAAATAATCTGTAACAGAATAAAATAATGAAGACAAATAAAAACCCCAACACTAACCCATGGTTGGGTGCAATTCCATTCTCTATTTTAACACAGTTTGGTTCTATCTTCTCTTCTTCTTTCACTGGTTCTTCTGAGCTGAAAATTAATTTAGTCTTAATTAAAGCAGGGCAACATTTAAGTATGCCTTATGTAATACATAAAATACGCATCATCTATGAATAAATATAAGAAATAAGTTAGCAGAAGTATTTTTGACATCTTTTACCAATTGTATTACTACAGCTGTTTTCAATTTTTCATAATCAACACACATGGATAATTATAGTAGTGATAGTCTTCTAAAATAAATAGTTATGTAGATTTAAGTAAGTCCCCCTAAATGCAAACACTGCTGACTTAAATCCACTCACATGAAAAGAACTGAAATTATTTATCATGCACTCTGTTCAGAGACCATAAATTCAAGGGTATTAAATTATTGATTTGTTCATATTCAGAAAGTGGAATAAATAACTTGAAACCTCTACTACAGTACTTTTAACTAAGCACTATCACACAGCTTTTATCACTTATTTACACATTCCACAGGTAATGACACAGTTCTAATGGAAGGAATGCAGTCACTCGCCATAGATCTGAACCTGTTTGTTAAGACTTCCACGTGGTTACAACTTACCCTTTGAGTTAAAAGTACCACCAAAGTATCATTAATCTGGAATCCCCTTTCCTTGACCAGAAAAATAACAAGGTAATGATTCTGCACATACCTTTTGCACTTGTCTGAAACAGAAGGCTGGCTAAGTACCTGTGCGCTCTCTTGCTCCTTTGCAAACTCAACTACTAATGTGTGACCTAAAAGTTTCAGCTGATGCAGTCTTGACAAAGCCTTCAAGTAATTATAGTGGAGAAAAGAAAGAAAGGGAAGAGGACAAACATGAGAATTATTTTAAAACATGACTGTTTTTCCTCTGAATGGCACATGGGCCATAGGATGCAGTCCCAGCTGCTTTAAGCTAAGTCTGTACTACTGTGGACATGAGAGTTCTGCACTGTTTGTGTCTTCACAGCCCCACTTTTAGCAGCATTTCCTGCTGGCAGGAGGGAAAGAGACAAGGCTGCAAATCCAGAACCACTGCAGAGTTCCGTCACCTGAACACAGCAGCACCCTTAACAATCAGACTTTTCACACAACCTAGTAAATCTCCGGGATTTCAAGTAACCAACCTTTTGCTCATGAAGTACAAACATGCTAAACTCTGTCAGTAACAGCTGAGAATTTTAAAATCAGATTCTAACAGTGGCACTAGGAGGATCCAGCATTCTTCAAGTCCAGAACCCAACAGGCTGCTAACAACTGACACAAGCAACTAATTCACCCCTGTTGATGTCACACAAGTCTTTAACTTTTTGAGTAGTTCTTTAAAGTGTGGCCTAAAAAAAATAGAAGCAATGCAAAAAAACCCAACCCAAGGTATAAGGGGAAAGTTCTGGACACAGGCTTTTTAACCAGACTAGTATTTTAAAAGCATCATTAGTATTACCACTTTGGCATCCATATCCCCTATTAATACGGTAGTTTTCTTATCGAAGTTGGGCATTCAAGACAGACTTGAATTGTGAGTATCACTAGGGCTGCCTTTCATGGCAAATACACAATTATGGAGGAGACAAGGAAAGCATTTGGTTTATAGTTTGTATATAAATGTGCACACATGCTAAAGAGGGCTCTGATCAGTCTCAGCTTCTCTAAGTTGGCCATGCTCTACAAGGTGGATCAGATGACTTCCACAAGCCTCTTTCAACCCACTTTTATTAGGACTCGACAGGAAGCGTACAAGAATTTCATCAAGTCGTGCAAGCAAATTCTGAATCAGAACTTTTAATACTACATTGTGCTGCTTTGCTTTTTCCTACCACTAAGTACCAGAGCATCCATAAAACATATTAGAGCAGTGGCAATTCAGAAAAGTGTTTTGCTAAAACATTCAACAACAAACTCAATACAAACCTTTGCAGCTGCATTTTCACTGGGAAAGGTAGCAAAAGCAGTATGTTTCTAGAAAAACAAAAAAAGGTTATAATGAATTCGAATCAAAAAGGTAAGAGATTGCATGTAAAACGCTGAGCCACAAACACTTCGTTAGTTCAACTTTACATATTTGAAAGCTTCCAGATGGTAGTCAGCTACCTCCCATTTGGGGCAAACATGAAGGACTAGAAAACATTTTTCTTATGAATTTAGGAAAAGTACCTCCTGCAGTCAAAATTAAGACGGGAACTCAGCAGTTTGAGGAATACAGGACAAGTGGTTTTTTTCTAGTGAGCAAAAATAATCCTAAACTGCACGGAAGTACATATGGATAAATTCGTCTAATCCTCTTCCAAACCAGAAAATTTATCTGAGCACCTCACAAAACATTTTCATCAAAGTAATTCCTGTAAATAATATTATTCCTCCTATAAAAGTTGCAACTGTTGTGCTTTGAACGTTTGAATGGTTTCTAACCTTAGCGCCTAGTTTTCCAAATTAAATCAAATCCTCACAGAAGACACCTTTCAAAGTTAAATCTCTTTTAACAAACTTTACTACTTCATCTTGCCACTACATGATTCCGTACCCCAAATCATTGTAACAAAATCAATATCTCTGATATCCTATAAAGAAAGCATGATTCTTATAAAATATGCAGACATCATCTATCTGCAGTTCTGCAGACTACAAGGCTCTTTATGAACAGTATTTGCCACCAAACAAAATATGAATGCTTTCGTAATCTGGAGGAAGAAGAAAGGAAAACAGAGATTTCAAGAGACACGCCTGTGAAACTGCATCCCTACACGTGCCAAACAGCCCTTCTGCCCGGCTTTACCGCAGCCTCACTGCTGGCAGCACGAGGCCAAAGCCGCGGGCACAGGGCTGGCGGCGGGCGGGGACAGGAACCCGGAGCCAGCCGCTGTCCCGACCGCCCGGCGGGGCTCCCCGGGAGCGGGACCCCGCGCCCTGCCCCGGCCCCAGGCTCAGCCCCGCCTGCGGCCCGCCCGGCCCCGGCGCTCACCAGCCGCCCGTGGTCCGACAGGACGCGCACGGACACGGCCCCGAAGTGCTGCAGCAGATCCTCCTTCTCCGCCGCCGTCA
>VYXC01006378.1:21432-96318 GCA_013397175.1 Platysteira castanea
CGGGTGCCGGCCCGCCCGCCCGCAGCTCCTCAGAGCCCGGCGCCGCCATCGCCGGGCCGGGCCGCGGAACCGCCGCGCGCCGCCGGGACCAGGGCGCAAATCGCGCGAGAGCCGAGGCGAGGGCCGCTGCCTCAGGTCTCGCGAGACTGGCACCGGCAGCGGCGCTGGCGGGAAGCGCGCGCCGAGGCCGGACCGGCCCTTCCTCCAGAGTCCGCCTTGGGCAGTCCGCAGTGATGCTCCCAAGGGAGACGCGACCCTTCCCTTCCCCTTTAACCCTTAGGAGCCCGTCTTCAGACCAAATCCTAAGAAGTGAGTCTTTCAAAAGTGCCCTCTCCTCAACCTTTAGCTGAAGAGACTTGTCCCTCCCTCCCTCACCTGAACAGCGAGGTACTGAGGCGTGGCTGGCACAGGCATTAACCTGCTGCCTCGGGGCAGCGGCTGTGCCTGGCCAAGGGAAGCAGCTATAATTACAACCTGTGACGGGATAATGCAGCGTGAGCAGTGAGGATGGACAGATTCCTGCCACCTACCACTGCAGCCACACAGGCAGTTCTAAAGCGTGCCTTGTTTTGGAGGACATAGGCTGTGATCTCAGAAGAGGGTGAAATCCCCAACCTTGACTGATGACATCTCAGCACTTACCATACCTAATTAGCTGTTTCCTGGCTGGCAAAAGGCCTGCCTGCCTGTGTCACTATTACCACCGGCTATGGGTCCCGCAGAGCCCCAGTGCCCGATGCTGCAGCGCAGGGCCTGGAGGATTGGCCTGGCTCTGAGCAGCTGGAGCACACAGGGACACCCAGCCTCCGGCACTGGGCTGGGGAGCGCTGGAGCCAACCACCGAGAAAACATGCTTGGTACCTGGTGAATAGGAATGGGTGTTTCTCACAGCTCTCCATAGTAAAAGCAAGGCCTTCAGTCCAGAAAGTCCTCAAGGCCCCTTCAGTTTTCCTGAAGGGTCATAACAGACCTGGCACTGTGTGCACAGTGCACCTGAAGGGTCTTAGGCCATGCATATTTGGTGACTGCACACTGGCAGTTTGGGAAAGACCTGGCATTGTGGGTGGTAACAGCGATCAGATGACAATCCAAATTCATCCAAATGAGTTTGGGTAGTAGTTGGGTGAAAAGGGATCTTCTAAAGGGATCTAAGAGAGAAGCAGAAATGTAGGAGCAATTTGTTATAGGATCCGTTACTGCATTTTTGTTGTTGGCACAAGTATAAGGTAGGAAATACCTATGAACTGGGAAACAGGTGGAATAATTGACACTGTGTGCAACTAGAGCAGTGTATTTTCTGTCTTGATAACATCAGCAGTACTGTTTTTTTCTGAGGCTGTTGAAACTTTAAAAGTAACACTGGCCAGCCTAGCCAGTTCTGTGTGTGGCTTGTGGTTTGCATAAAGTCCAGAAGATTTTCTGGTATATGCTGGTCAACATGCAATTGTAGCAGATGGGAAGATAACAATTGTAAAAGCAAGCCTGTGATGGCTGTGCTGCTGCATCCTGTTTAAATTGGCCTGACTTGCAGTTCACTCCTGGGTAATGACTTCAGAGAACTTTTTGTGCAGCAGATCTGTGAAACTTGTAGGCAAAGCAAACCTTCCTGTTTCTCTCTTAGTGCTCTAGTACATTCCAGTTGTTAATCTGCATATCTTTCACCAGATGCTGAAATAATGATATAACTTCAAATATGTTTTCCCCTCAGAACTAAGAAACAGTGTTACCAGTTCTGATCAGAGAAGGCTGAGGAAAATATGTACTCTTTAGTCACACTGAACAATTGACAAGAACTGTTTCTTGTGAAATAACTAATATCTCTCATGGCTCTTCATCCCACCTGTTCCTCCTAGCACAGAATCCTCAAAAAAAGAGAAAACCTCTTTTCTAGTTTTTTTACTCTGTTAGACCATACTGGTGAAGCTGAATGTCTCTAGAGCAAAGGTTTAACATAGTAACACTCAAGTCAAGCTGATAAAAAATGTGCATGTGTTTTTTTTAAGGCATGAAAAGTAAAAAAAGGTAAATTCACTTTCTCTTGCCGTCATGTCTACAGTCAAAATATATGAACAATATGTTACCTTTTGTACTTTCCAAGATGTAGATTCTTGAACAGTAGAGTTCCTGAACACCAATGCATCATTTTTTTTTTGTGTTGAAATCCTTGGCTTAGAAGTTCTTTGCTTATACAGAGGTTGAATGCAAGTGGTTTAGCAATACCAGTATGAGTCAGAACTACAAACTCATTTGGGTCAGAAAGGAGGGAGATCCTTTTGCAGCAATCTCTAGTCCGGTCTCCTACTCAAAGCAAGGTCAATACTGAAATCCAGCCACATCATCCAGGACTTTCTCCAGCCTGGTGTCAAAAGGCCCCAAGGGTGAAGATTCTGCACACCTTAATTAACCTCCTAATGATTTTTTTCTCCACTTTTTACCCATCTGAAAGTGACTATATTTGTATAAATGTGTGGTAACTTCATGAAGACAAAAATTCAAATTCCAGTTAAAATTTTTTGGGGTGGTAAGAACAACAGTCTGATCTGCAGCTATACAGTGACTTGCAGAACTGTAGATTGTGCAGCCAGGGCTGTTTGAGTGGTCCTCCAAGTGGAGTCTGCTTTTACTTTTCCTTAATAGAATCAAAATGCAGGTTCCAAATGCCGTGTAGCACTCCAGTTTCTACAAAGCTTCTAAGCTGCTCTTGTATGTTTGCATGCATGTCTCCATATACATCATTGATTCCAGGGTCTCTGCTGTCATGCTAGGCCTGTATTTCTGCATTAATGATAAATATTTCATTCTCCACAGAATGACTACTTGTTATTACAGTTTAGATCAAATCTGGTTTTCAGTGCAGAGGTAAATGAAATTTGGCATAGCCACCTCATAAGAAAAATTGATGCTACATCTAAACAAGTTAGGACAGAGCTCCAGACAAGCCTGGATGAGTTCAAGCAAATAAAATCTGACATCGCTCAGTCTGGAGGCTTTGAAAGCCTGTGGCTCTTTATTAATAATGGCAATACTCTATTTACTGGCCTGCAGGCCAAGATCCTGTATTACCAGGTCATTGTTGCAATAACAACTCTGTAGATCAAAAATATTGGAGTTATAGGCAGTATTAGATGTTACTCAAACTCAGTTCCCAGAGGATATTTTTCCTGCCTAATTGCTTGTGAGCTACACAAGCCTAGCAAGGTGTTTGTTTGTTAAGCATTTTGGAAGCCTCAGGCCAAAATGTTTTGATTATTAAGGTAAAAAAGAAAGCCACCAGAGCAGCTTTGAGATACAAATGGCAACACTACTGGGTAAAATTTGATTTTCACGGTGGCAGTTCAGTAACTGTTTTCATATTCATATCAATAGTGTGGTGTAACAAAGTAGCTTTAGACCCGAGGCAGCAGAAGACCCTGGTAAGTCTGGCAGGATCCTGGCTGTTACTGCTGGAATGGTGTCCAAGGTACAGAGGTGTGTCCGCGGGGACACAGTAATGAGGCTCTTACACCTGCTAGGTTCAGCAGAAAGAAGCAAAATGGATACGCTTTATTGACACTACATAATTCTTATACAAATTTCAATACNTGGAATGGTGTCCAAGGTACAGAGGTGTGTCCGCGGGGACACAGTAATGAGGCTCTTACACCTGCTAGGTTCAGCAGAAAGAAGCAAAATGGATACGCTTTATTGACACTACATCATTCTTATACACATTCCAATACTTAAGTAAACATCGGCTCTATTTACATAACACTGTGTGAGAAAATCTGACTCCAAGGTTAAAAACAGAAGGCTTATAGAAAAAACAAGCTTTAGCAAAAGCCCAAGGCAACACAGAGGCTCCAAGCGTGGGCGAGCTGTATTTTGTTGGGTCCTATTGCACAGACTTTGTGTGGCAAGGTTTTGGTAGCTAGAGGGTTACAGGGGTGGCTTCTGTGAGAAGCTGCTGGAAGTTTCCCCTTCTGGAAGAGCCGGTGCCAGCTGGCCCCACGATGGACCCCGCCAGTTTTGCCCAAGACAGTTGTTCCTCATCCGTACGAAAGGCCCGTGAGCCTTTTGTTACATATCCTGTGCCCCTGCCAGCTGAGGAGGGCAGGGAGAGTGGAGCTTTGGTGGGCACCTGGCACCCAGAGAAGGCCAACCCACCACAACTACCCAAGCATACATACACCCTCAGAGATCGCAAAATGATTTTTGCAAAAAGAGAGAGTTGATATTTAAAGAAGGCTTTAAGTCAGGTAACTGCTTTCCTGAGCAAAAACAACCATTTTCTTTATGCTTTTAATTTTTCTGTCTGAAAAAAGTACAAAAACGATGGATAATCCACTAAGAATTCTCCTTTTCATATTTGACCACTAGATGATGCTGTGACTCATAATTGCAAATGATACTGTACTGTTAATATTTTGGTTTATTTTATAGAACTCTGCAGCATTTTTATATATGAAAAATTGGTGTTTTCTTTTTCTTACATGCCTTGGAGCTGTAAACACATATAGGTTGGATAGTTTCTATACAAATCCATATAGATCAGAATCTTAATGATAGCTCTTTCTGACAATATGGGGAATTTCACGTGATTTTTGAAGCTGTTCTTATATGTTGTCCCTAGACACAGATGCGGACTGCTTTGAGTAAAGAATTTTGCAAAAAGGGGGACGTATACTGAGATTTAAGATACCTAATTCAGGTTTATACTTCTTTCTGTTTATCTGTCCTACATGGTCACTTAGAATGGTGGGTTTAGCTTCAGTTTTGGTATTTATTTTTCTATGCTGTAAGAGCATCTGGAATTAAGAATGACATTTCTATTTAGCAATTATTACTAAAATATTGGGTGATCTTTCTTATTTCCGTAGGCATTATTTCTGTTTTCTGTTTCCATTAGTCATTTCCCACTTTTATTTCAAGAAGGCCAGTGGTTTGATCCACACTGCTGGGTGTCTTAGCTCTGTAAGACTTTCACACATGACACCTTTTACTGATGATCTTCTCAAAGTGATTTCAAGACAACAGCATTCTTTCATGTGAGCTAATTGTTTCTCACCATTTGCCATTTCTGTGATCTCCTACGAACACTTTCTAATTTCTGCACCAGCTCTTCCATCTTCCTATCAGAAATGTTAATACAATAAGGTTAAATTGATTGCAGCAGCCAAAGCAAACATACTGATAGCTACCTTCTGTACAGAAGTGCTAAAGGCACTGCTCCATTCAGGTGATCCCCATATGTCAAAACCAGGGAAGGAATGAAAACAGGTTATACAATTCAGAACAGCTTGCAAGCTAGGTCAGTGCCAGTCAGTTCCAGCAGAAAAGAGGTTTGGAACTATCTTAATATCAGCCTTTCCCACTCTCAGATATGCATGTAGCACACTTCTGCCAGTCAGAGATCTGGATCTTATTTTCAATATGTAAGCGAGGAAATTACACTCTCTGAGAGGTAAGGAGTACATAAAGCCTGTTTTTCTCTCACTGAGATGGCATCTGCCACTCACACTGGGGTCTGATCGGGAAATGCCTCCATGGCACTGCAATCCCAACTTCACTGGGACATTGTTCGATCCACAGCAGGCTCAGGTGAGGGATAATTCACAATCATTTTAAAAGAAAGCTTCATTCTTGCAAATTCATTAACAATTATACTGAAACTGAGCTCCTGTCACATAACTGTGCTACCTCTCATTTTGAACATAAATTAGTTTTCACTAATTTACTTTGAGGTAGGCTTGTATAAAATCCCCAGGTTGCAGTAGTTTTGCTGAATACATAGCATAATACTCATTTTACTTCCAGGTGTAAGCTTATTGTCACCTTCAAAAACACCTAATACTGCCTTCCAATAAAAGACTTTTTATACTTATATAGGCAACAAGTACCTGAGTTTTTAAATACCCTTAAAAGTTGTTGAAAATGCTGTGCCACTGGGATGCCAGTGCTAGGGATCCCAAGTGTCCAGCACATGCTTACGCAGCTGCAGCGTCTCTGCACTAACACATTCTAAGAGGGCAGCACAACAGAAAATCTTCTGTCTTTCTTCAGATTTAACCAGACACCAGCCTTGGCTTCCAAGAGACTCACAGCAAAGCCACTTGTTTTCCTTCTTCTACCCCATGACCAGGCAATTTGGACCCGTGTTTCACCAATAGTTCCACTGATATCCAGGTACTGCGTGAAGTATTTATTCAGTATTGGTAAGATCAGCAGTAAGAATATCTACCTGGACTTATTCTGGTTTTAAAACTATTGGTATGCAACTGTAAGGACTAAAGTTGATAGAAGAGGCTTCATCACCATAATTTCCATTTAAATAAATCTATATATTTCACAAACTCTGAGGGGTTGTATGTTGTAACAGACTCCTATTTTGTTTGAGTGACTTTTTTTTTAACTTCTTTCTCTGTGTTTCAACTCTATCTTCTAATGCTAGTAAGTACATCTACTTCTTCTCTGGCAGAATTTCATAGGTGGGAAGAAGCAAGAAAAGAATTTTCTTGGATAACTTTAAACAGTCTTCTGGAGGTATATTGACTTTAATTACAGCAGCTTATCACTAAGGCTTTGTGTAAATCACAAAAAAAGGATCACCAATTTCATATGGGAATGGAGTGGACTTCACCCACTTTCACTGATAAATAAAAGAGCTCGAACAATCATTAATATCTGATGTGTACATCTACACTTTATATATTGTGCCAAAGTCAGCCTAGAGATTGGAGTCAGATCTTATGTAAAAGGAGAAGTATAAGAGAATGAGAGGACATGATTTTAAGCCAAACAGAAGAACATAAGGATATTTACTAGTGGCTAAATTCTTTCCAGTGCAGAGTGTCTATAAAATTTACTTTGCAGCTCTGCTTCATTTAAGACACAACTATAAATGGCTTTATTTCCCCCTAGGACCTGCTTGTTGTACCCTAATTAGAGTTTTTATCTAGCGTGTTATTATTCTGTTTCTACTGATTGAGAGCATGACTTCTTTGAAAGGCTTTCAAGTGCACACTCTCATAAGTCCACTTATTTTTTCCCTAGCTTTTATAAAACAAATGATTTTCGTATTTATATTATGATATTTAAGTATTAATTACCCCCTCGAGAAAAACATTCTTTTTCTAGCTAAAAAAACTCTGGGGCTAACAAAGCTGTTTATACATTTAGAACAGTTATTTTTGTAGTGCAGTTTTAATAAAATCTACGCAGTGAAGCATGGCATTGCCTTCATCTATGTGCTTCTAGAATGATCTGGAAGAGGTCTGTAAGTGAAAGATCATCATCTTAGTAAAATGGTTTTCCTATAAATATTTGTCAGACCAGGCTACCTTAGGCAAGGCCACTCCATGGAGTTTCATGGAATCCCAGTAGCTGCAGTGAGTGTTACATACAGACTGCTCCCTTTGCCAAAAGCTTCCACGGGCCTGAGGCTGAGTACTCTGCCTCAAGCAGAGCCCTTCAGGAGCAAGCTGGAAGCACATTAGTTCCATTAATTACTGGCTGGATTGAGGTGTAAGCATTCAGTACAGTTCAGATCAGAAAGCCACCAGAAAAACTGCAATTTAAATTTACTGTACATCAAAGGAGAATGTGCAGATGGCATACTCTGTCTAGGGGATCACTGGAATTTCCTACTCTTAGTTCCTTAATTTAGGAGGAAGAAATACTGCCTTTCTAATTACTAAAGTAGCCTTTGCATCTGCTATAGGGATATAGCAGTGAAACTAAATAGTGGAACAAATGGAAACAAGCACTGTTGAACACAGCCTTGGGAACATGGCAGTCAGGAGGCCTGAAAAAGCTTTTGACAATCAGAATGACAAAGGGAAGATTTGGAAATGTAAAAACCTTGGCTGCTATGGTTTGATTGCTGTCAAAGAAAAAGAATTTGTACTGAACCACAAATTCTGACACTCTCAATTGCTTCACCTAGTAGGAAAAAAAACCCCAAACAAACCCCAATCTCATGTTAAGCAAAACACTTGGACCAGAAAGATGCAGAAATGAATGCTGGGGGAGAGTGGGAAATAAATTATTTCCTTCCTGAGGGAGCTGCCCCTTGCCACTGCAACAGGAATAAGAGGAAGCTGCTTTGGTGCTACTTGCAAGAGCTGTGCTGAGGCAGAGCCCCACTGTCCCTGTGTGGCCGTAGTCAGGTGCTGTTGGGGGCTTTGGTTTGCAGTGGTTTTTTCCTATTGCTGTCGTGGTCGGGTTTTTTTGCCTTTTGCCTCATTTTTGGTTTTGGTTTTTGTGGGGTTTTTTTTGCTTTTTTAAAAAATTTTGATTGTTTGTTTGGTTTTGTGGTTTTTCTTTTTTCCACACCTAGCCCTTTTGTTTGTAAATTGGCTTATCAGTGTGGAAAATACACCACAAAGCCTTCATGGGTTTCATGAAATGTCCTAGTAATGTTTCTGGTTTGTACCCCCTGATGGCAGGAACCAAATAGCAGATCCTTATTTACACTTTGCATAAGCTTTAGTTAGTGAGGAAACTTCTTGTCTGCTGTGAAAGAAGTACATCAGACGAATACTGCATTTACTGCAGAACATTCTAACTTGTTACTCATTCTGGAACTTTAGCCCAGAAATAAACCAAACCAAACCATTTTGGCATTTTCCTTTCTGTTAATTCAGCAATAATTTTGGCAAGAGAAACTTTACATAAATATTTTAAAGAGGAAGAGCTTGGAATTTGTACACCTAAGTTTCTGTTTAACGGAGGGCTTGGCATTTTATTCCACACCCAATCCCCCACTCCTCCTCAATCCTCTAAGTGCAGTGACCTTTCTTGGATTTCACTAAGAGTATGTAATAAATTATTACTTCTCTTATAACTCCTGAGATTTTTCTCTCCCTTTCACTTTCTGTAGAATTCTTCGGATGTATTTTGTGAGGAAGCTGCCTGAGGAAGTGCTTGATTTAGGGACAGATCAAGTCATAAATCTTCATTCATCAAGGATAGGCATGAAGTAGTTCTACTGAAGACAACTGTCAGGGATTTCCTAGAGGAAGGAGACGGGAATTTGAGGAGTGAGATCCACATATCGGAGGTCTAGTGAGAACCTGAGAAGAAGGGTATGAAAGGAAGGGCAAAATCATCTAGAAACCTGAAGAGAAAAATGAATAGAAAATCTAGAACAGAAAGATACAGATAAAATCTAATAAATATTAATTACCACTGCATAATGAGAAGATAAACTGAACACTAAGGACAAGCTGAGTAAGCCTCAGTGGCAGCATCTGTGCCCATCAGGAAAGGCAAGGTGGGAGCGGAGCAAAACAGAGCAGCCACGGCACAGCCCCACAGCACCCGAGCAAGGTGAGCAGGAAACCTCCAGAGACAGCCACCAGATCCAACCAAGGGTCCACCTCACAGGACAAGTTCACTGCTGATACAGCTCTGAGATGGAGGGACAGAGTCAGTCCACACACACCACGATCAGTTCCAGGAGTTGCCAGGCATGTCCACAGCACTGCAGTAGTCCAAGGTGAAGTCTGAAGGTCAAGGCCCAAATCAAGGAGTGCAGTAGCCAAGTGCAACTATAACCCGCACTAAAGCAGACCAGCACTCCTTCAGCAGTGCTGCCCAGGCCACTGAAGGCCAAAGGCCCAGCTTAGAAACAGCTCTGGGCCCATGGACAAGGGGAGGATCCAGCTGAGGCTGATCAGGGCCCTTAAAGCCTATTGGCGTCTTGAGGGCTCTGACACCAAGAGGACAGGAGCACAGTGACCTTGGCATTCTGTAAAGCCTTTAAAATGTACCATCCACCTTCAGGATATGAAAATCCATATTAGGACTAATTTTTACATTTGGCTCTGATAAGTACCACACCAGCCAGTTTAAAATGAATTTGGTGTGCAGCAAGAATGCTTCCAAGCATCCTAAAAAAATGGAGCACATATCAAATGACACTGACATAAAGATGGCACTAGTAACTGAAACCACATACAAGTGCAAGTTTTAGTCATCTGTTTTCTTTTGTGGCCTTATTGTGAACATTACAAGCATACATGCTGTGCTGTGTTCCCTGTGCCAGCCGAGTGCTCCTACTGTCCCACCACATGGGGTTTCTGCTTGCTGGTCTGGCTGCGAGCTAACCCCACAAGAGCAGGATTGTTTCACTTTCTTTAACATGTGCCTGAGATGCTGCTGCTTCCCTGCCCTAGAAGAGATGTATAACACAGAGCACTTTTTAGTAGCTTTTATTCCTGCATTGGCTTTAGGGATCATGAGGTTAGTCTTTACAAACACTGCCTCAAATAGATACCTAGGAACATTAATATTTATTATCATCTTGAATGCAGGGTTTGCAGAGTGCCTAACTCAGGTGTCTACACGTGAAAAAGCAGGGCTGTTCTGAGATAAAATTATTCCATGCTAATGTCATTTGTCCCTTGGTAGTTGTTCAGTTTTCCACCAAAGTTGAGCAGACAAATCATATGTTCTACTCAGGTTGCAAGCCTTTGCTTCCACTCATGAAGTGGTTCTTTGGCCGTTAATTGTTAGAAATAACAGGGCATTGTGTGTCAGAACTCCCAATGGCTTGAATGGCTTTTAGATATATAATTGGGTAACCACGGGTAGGCACTTGGGTATGTGAAAGATTATGTATTTTGTGTCAAATTTGTTTTACGTTGAGTAGGCCTCAGGAATAGCAATCTAAAAGTTTCATTAATATTTTTATCAAAAAGTTCATTATTCTATTAAACCTTCTTTCTTTCTTTCTTTCTTTTTTTTTAACTTTGGGTAAGCCCTACGAATGCCAAACAAAGAGTTTCTCTGATATTTTTACCAAAAGCTTTCTATTCTAAGTATGTAAACTTTTCTCTTCTTTTTTCTTCAACACTAATAAAGGTCATATTGCTGCATGCTGAATCAACTATAAGTATTTCCTGTGAGTTGAAGTTTATTTCCGAAGTTGCTGACCTGACTTCTGTGTATGACTGGATCAGAGAACCATCTGGGAGACATCTGTTAAGCTTTAATGTCTCCCAGACAGGGAACATATCTCACAGTTCAAGTGTAAAAAGCTGAGGTAATCTTCCACTTCTATGCAAGTGTTCTTTAATAAATAGCAAGCAGTAAATAATAAAACACTGAGCAAGTTGCTTGGAATCTGTCTGTAACTGTGGATAAGACCCACTTATTAATTTGGTGACCTTGTATTTGAATACAATAAACAATAGCTCAACATTTTAGTTGCATATCTATCTGACTTTTTAATGGTACTATCTCCTGATCATCAATAAAAATAGAAACACTGTTTGTTTACAAACAACAAACTAAGTTGTTTTTTTTGAAACAAACTGAGTTGTTTCACTGCTTTTACCTATCCCAGCACGCTTTAAGAGATCAGTATTTCAGAAAGCAACCATACAGATTTTAACTTATTTATTCTAATGTGTTTACTGGTTCTCCAGCTGTATTTTTAGAAGTTATAGTAGTCTTAGTTTTTACATATATATCTATCTATATCTATCTATCTATATATATATATCTCAGAGCAATGCATACACCATATAAGCAAAAAAATAAACAAATCCAAAATGTCCTCAGTGAAGACAGAGTCTCCATAAATGCTGAGTTTCAGAAAAGTAGCCAGTGGGGAAAAAGTCTCTGATAATTATATTTTTACTTTATACCACAGCTGTCTGTAGACAAATGCATGCCTTTCCATTCTAAATCCATTTATTTGACTTGTATTATTTTAGCATTAGAGAAGTGCTCTAGTTGGAAAACCAGAAAAAGTGCTCTACACTGCAGCCAGTATAAGGCTCAGAATAAGTTATAACTTTCAAATCCCAACTCTAGCTTTCAAGTTAAGAAAATGTGCTTTTTTTCCTTGAATATATTGTTTATATTGTTTATTAACATGGCCTAAAACATAGTTTTTCTGCATCTAAATCCCTCACCACTGAAGAAGAGAAATTTCCAATGAATATCACTGAACTAGAGTAATTCTCTGGTGAATTATACTGCAAAATGAATCTGTCATTGGCACTTAACACCATGGTTCTAAGGAACATCAGGAATGGTCTTGCTAATTATGGGTGTTACCACTGAAGACATAATTTTATTATGTTTGCTTGGCCTACTGAGGATATGGAAATGAATCACAGGAATTTTTTTAGTATTTGTACTTCGGTATGATTAAATAAAAATAAATCCAAAATTAATATTTCTCAAATAGGATGATATATAAAAGTGCTTCTTACTTACAGCATACATACTGCAAATTCATTCAGTGATGACAGAAAAAAAAGTAATTCACAGAAGCCTAATAATAGTGAAGTAAAAATGGTGTTGTTCCCTATTATTTTACAGCTGGTATTACAGTAAATCAGAGTATAGCAGGAGAAAGCTTTATACCTTGTGTTGGTGCTAGAAAACGGGAACAGACAGAATTTGATTTCCACCTTACTGATAATCCCTTCTGCCTCCTGGTTACTATTTAGCTGGAAAGTGTGAGTACAAGAATGAGGCCATGATCAGCCTTCGGCCCCAGCACTGCAGTGTCCTGGCCATTCACCAGGCTGACCAAGCTGCAGATCTCCCAGGATTTTCTTAATTATCTTGGACAGCTGTGCTTTTCATGATCGTTAGATTGTGCTAAGCCGCTCTTCTGTGCAGTGTCTAGTACAGTCTGTACTTGTATAATTTATTTTAAAAACACTCAGAAAACAGCCTCTGCTCCACTTATTCAGCAAAATCATGCTACAGCTAGCAAGTGACCAGAAGTTTGCAATAGGTCTTCATCTTGCTTTAATATAGGATTGAATTGCCACTGAACTTTACTGCTTTTGCATCAAAAATCCAGTTAAACAATAGTTTCTAGTCCATGCAGGAAAAAAGCTGGTTTTCCTTTCCTTTATGCTGCAGGCATCCAGAATTGACAGGATATTGGGTTTGTGGGCTTGCCTAGAGTAACGTCATATCTAAGAACAGAGGAAGGCATCAGGAAGCAGTTACCTGAGTGAAACCATACATAAAATATATCATTTTCTAAAATGTAGCATCAGCTAAAAAGTCTGCTAAGAAAGTTGCATCTTGCTGATGATTCTCTTTGGCTGACCAGGTACATAGCAACAAAGATCAAAGATGTCTCAGCAGTCTGGAAAGACCTTCTGCAAATAAAGCTCATCCATCAAATCGAGTACAGTTTAAGGCAGTTGGCACTGAGACAAGCATCTGCACAAGGTACAAGACAGCAGGAAATCAATGCCTTAAAGGTGCAAGGCAAGTACACTTCTAGGAGGTTCATTGAGTTTGTGACAGGCACACTGAGTGTGAGCAACTGCCATGGACAGGCATTGAAGTCTGGTGCTACCACTATTTATCTTATTTACATGTAAACAGGAAAATACTTCTGATCTGTAGGTTTATTCATACCTAGTCCTTACATCTTTACTCTGTTTTCAAACCTTGTTTTCTCCAGCTTGCTCACCTTGCCAGGTTGTGATACCGGGTCTGAAATGAGGTCATGCTCCCACCACTGGAACAGCCCAGGGGCAGAGCCTGCTGAAGCTGCTCTGCCTCATCCACTGTCTGTTGAAGTATAGCAAGTTCCTTCCATTAATTTTAGTGAATTTTTGAAAACTTGTATCTAGTTTAAATATGCTGAAGCAATACTTCCTTTTACACTGTTTTTGTAGAACCTGTCACAGACACAGTCTGTGGGAATTGCTTTGAGACAAGTGAGCAGTATCATGTAAAGGAAGCTTCAGCTCGAGGCTCCCAATATTGAATATTCATTAGAATGTCCAGTCTAATCCACAGATCAAGTTAGTATGAATTCATTGAATAAAATATTGGGGAAGTCCTACCAAAAAAAAAAGTTTATTATGAATGTTTTTTGTATTTCTTTTTCTAACAAAATTTACCTTATCTTTAATAGGCCTACCAATGTGCAGTGTGGTTTCTTGTATTTTTAAAATTAGTTATGTAATAATATTGTAAGCTCAGTGGGAATGTATGTATGTGCATGAACTTGCTTTTGTTCAGAACTGAGTGTTTAATCTGTGAAGTGGTAAAGTTACTGCTTTAATATTTATCCTGATGGCTTTACACCTTTTGAACCAGCAGCTGATGGTAAATGAAGTGAATTCTTTTCCAAGAAACTTGGTTTATCTGCTAAGAAACCTGCCCTATTTAGCAGTGTTTTAATAGTTTAAATGAATCTTGTTGAGCTTTATTTAAACCCATTCTACCACTGAAAATGGCTTGTTTGCATAAAAGAAACAGAATGTATTCTAATTTTACTGTATGGTATTGCAAAAACTTTTTTCCCACTGGGAAAACTGGCAAAGAGTAACTGCTGGAACATCAAAGCATTTCTGATTAATGACACTCCCAGTGTCACCCAGCCTGTGCCAAACACAGGCCAGCAGGACAATGTCCCGTAACAGCATCATTGGCTTGTCCTTGCCTGAAAAGAGACCTCTTGTACCACTGAGGTCTCAGACCCTGCTTACACCAGCTGCTGACTCTGCTGGTACATGGCACAAAGTATTAAAAGTCCAAAGGGGAGGAATGCACAGAAAGTGGGAAGAGAATGCCACAGCAGTGTGGTCCAGTTGTGAGATTTCCCAGCCATTTTTTCAGCTGACAGCAGGTCTCCATTCTGCTCAGTGTAGAATCCTGCATTACTTGTTTGACCTCAGTTATTCCTTAAAGTTTATTATCCGTCAGTATCTGTGATACAATCTTTACCAAGGACATATACATGAGTCATGTTTACAGATGACTCATGTTCATCCAGATTCACAAAGCTCAAAGCTCTGCAGTTAAAACAGAGTGATAAAGTTTTGAGAGAGAAAAGCCATCTGACATTATAATGATGCATTTAAAATATCAGCATTCCTGCAGTCATCTGAGTGGGTGACATAAAAATGCTTCTCTCTGTCCATTTTATTTTGTCAAAGAAATAACTGTTACTTCCCATTATGAAATCTTTCACTCCATTATAGAGGAGCATACAAAAATGTATGTTGTAATTTATCTATTCCAACTCCTTTTTATTAAGGGTCATATCGCATATGTAAGGCAGCAGGAGAACAGTCAGTCCTGTTAGGGAAAAGTGTAATAATCTTCATGTTTTATAATATTCAACTCAGTAGAGAAGGTCTTTGAGAACAACAGAAAATAATTTTCCTCTCAAAATGACAAAAGAGAAATTATATTTCTGTACCTAGAGTATTTGGACTGACAAACTATCAGAATTTGTTTTTCTGGTCCACAGAATAAGAAAATAATATTTGCATTTTCTGATATTGAATGACCTCCTTATCTGTAATTTTTGGTTACATCAAATCAGAACATAAATGACTGCATTAATTATGATGAACCAAACTTTTTTACTTTTCATTTTAACATGTTCTAGGAAATTTATTACAGTCCTAATTTACATGTTCTAGGAATTTTTTTACAGTCCTAATATTCCTATAATTGGCATGGTTTGAATATCTGATGATATTCAAGTGTGTAGATAGAATTACATTCATAATTTTATGAATTCTCATTATTCGTAAATTATCTATCCCTTTCTTCCACCTAGGAAATATGCTGAGGATTAGGTATATTTCCACTGAAATGCACTGTTCTTATTTTTTTATGTCTGCATAACTTCAAGCATTACACGGAAAAGAGGACCAAGGATTTTGGTTATGTAAATAACAAAGACCTGATTTGCACCCCAGACCTGTGCCTTTTCATAGTTTACTTGGCAAAATTACCTCAGGAGGCAGGAAAATGTAAGATTGTGTTGTTAAGACTTTCTTCAAATGTTTGTCTATTTCAGATATTACAAAAACCTAACATGTAATTTGGAAACTGTAAATGCAACTTCCAACTAGCAATTTGGCAAGCTAACTGTGGCATCTATTGGCAAAGTAAAATGTGCAAGAAGGGGCAAATAAAAGCAAAATGCAGAAGGTAAGTTGATAAGTATGTGAGGAGATCACAAGCCAGTTATGGGCCAACTCCAAGCTTTTATTTTAATTAGGGCTCTGTACAAAACAGGATTATGATGATCATAGAGGCTTCATAATTATTATATGGGGAAAAAAATAGTCATTGTGCATATTGAGATTTGAATTCTAAGCCCTGGAATTTCCGCCATGGTTTATATCAAGTGGAAAGTAAGCGTGCAGGTGCACATCAGGATGCCCTGTGTGCCAGGGTTTGCCCAAAGTGTGTCTAACTGGGCTGGACCACCAAGAGCTGCCAAGGAGAACAAGCCAGCAGAAAGCGTGGCACAGCGAGGAGGCTCATTCCTACTGGTTACTGACAGACAGTTTAATAAAGCCTGCAGAGGATGTGTTGAATGGAAAACATCTGTGTCCACTGATATATTTAGACTGCTCTGGTGTTTAAAATAAGTATCTCGGACTGTGAAAACACCAGGGAATTATGTGAAGAAAGATTCTCACTGAGGAATAGCTTGCACTGTTAGAGGCAGACTTTCAGATCATTATCCCCTACACTTATGTATCCATCTCAGGTACTTACACTGGGAGCTGAAGATTCTTGGTAGGCAACAAGAAAGGAAAAAAGCCACTTTTACAGGACAGATCAGTCTGTAATTTAATAGGGAAACTAATATCTGAATTGGCATTTGAGTAAGGTGATTAAAACAAGCTGGAGTGAATATGACTGCTGTTGGGCACTTTCGCCACAGACAGAAATATGCTACATATAAATACAAGGAGCAATGAGCTTCCCCAAAATTTCTAAATAGATTGATTTAGGATGTGTACACATATTGCAATACATAAAGTGCATCAGCTGAGGGTGTATAAGGAATATGCAATTCTTACAAAAGTAGCTCTTGAGAGAAAGGCTCAGCAAGGTACATAACATATTTTGAGTTAGGCTTTCCCACTTTTTCAGCTTGATTTATCAATTCCAGCATGTACCCTAGAGAAGCAAGAGGCTCCTGACAAAGCTGAGCTTATAAAGAGCAGGAAACTAGAGCCTCTTGGACACAGGACAATCTTCATGTTGTTTGTGTAACAAAAAGAATGAAAATAAGCCCCGTGTGTTAATATTTTACTGAATATGAACATTCAGTCAATAGAAGGTTGTAATAGAAGATACAGCAGCAGTCCCTAACTATAAACTATTGCGGTAAAAACATTATATTTGTCACATACCATTCCCTCTTTTTGATTGTTTTTTGACTGTGGGTTATATTAGACCACTGGCCAGGCACAGTACATGAGGATTGAGGCACTGAGATGTCGAGGTGCTGTCAGCACGTGGTGCTGATTCACTGAGACTCTTATCCCCTGATGGTACCTTGCAAAAGTCACTAAAATCCATGCAAATCACTACATGACAAAATGTCCCTCCTAACAACACAATGAATGCCCCACTCAGTCTCCTGAGCACCCAACATCAAAGATAATCCATTTATGTCAGTTGAAAAAGTCCTGCAGCTGTCACCAGGAGCTGGATCAGACTCAGTGCCCAGCTAAGTAACCTGATGCAGAGATTAGTAAGGGATATTCTTTAGCCTGTGTCATATGTGTACTTGTTAACATAATCTTATTTTCTGACCCCAAACTACTTACATGGAATTTCAGCAGTGCCAGAGCAAAGCTATGCCCCAGCTTTCCTGCTTTGCCCAGCTGGCACCACACTTCAGGGATGGGCAGAGCTCCAGTCACAGTGCGGGTACAGCAGCTCTAAAGGATTGCCACACATTATACTCATTTAATGCATACCCATGTTACTGCCTGGATCAGAAGTGGGAGCAAGGAAATTCTTGTTTCTGTAGTTCTCTTCATGCTCAATTTGGGTTGAACAACAGCAAGAGCCATAGCATTCATTGCTCCATTCCTGACAGGATTTAATCTGGGCAGGGAGGACACCAGCGCCTCATTAAAACAATGGCATTTTTTAAAGTTCTCTTCACAAGATTATCTATTTATTATGAAGCAGCTCACACTCCACAACGTGTATCACTTTGGAAGTGTGAATACAATATAGCCTCTTTGTTTTAGAAACTCTCTGAGTTGACATCTTCATCAGACAACTAAGATATATTCGTAGAAGTAAATGTGTGATTTTGTAGTAGATGAGTTCTGTATGTTTTCACTGCTTATTTACCACTAATAGTCTAATCTATACAACCATTGCATTGTATTACATTCTCTATATTTTTTGCTTCAGAATGATCTTTGAGCTTTTTTAAAAAAATCATTTCTCTTTGTTTTCTCCCCATCTTTGGGGCATTTGCTCTGGTTGAGGAGATGCCCAATTTGTCTGTTTAGGTGGCTGAAGAGGTGCATAGCCACCCCCTGTGTTTCCACATGTCCAAAGGGCAATCCTGCAGCCTTCTCTGTGCTCAGAATGTCATTCTGCCTTTGGGACTGCAGCTTCAGTATTAACATTATGAAATCAAAGAAAATTCTTTTATCTCTTGTTTGAGAAGCAGATTAATAAAATTGTTTGTATTTTCTGTGATTACCAAGATCCATTTACACCTCATTTCCATTAATATATTTATTAAACAAAAATAAGTAATAAGTTGAAGCACTCGTAAGAGTTCCATTGCAGTTTAAAACAGGCCCCAGGCAATTCCTCAATGCTTCCTTGACTCCACTTACATACTTTTCCAATGGCCAGAGAGTGCAAGAGATGTCTAATGAGAGGAGACTAATTGTCCCATCTTGTTCACCACTTTGTACCCTGCTAATGACAGGTTTTGAAGGAAAAGTAGCAAGCAATAGATTGCATAATGCTGTAATAAACACTCCTATTTCTGTGCAAGGGAAGAAATATATTCCTCAAAGCCTCATGACTGACAGATCTTATTAGAAGTTTTGTCCTAGCTACTGCTACTGTGAATGTTATTCCTGTGGAGTGTGATTTTTAATCTGCTTTTGCATCTGTCAGAATAGTAGCCTGTGCCAGGCACTCTCATAGGTTAACTATATGTTGTGTTTAAGGATTTATTAGCCTTTCCAATATTTAAAAATCAAAGGTCAGATTCCCCTTCTAGGCTGTTAACTACAGGGATTGTAAGCAGATATATAGCAAAGGCAACTCTATTTCTTCAGAGACAGAAACAGCTGGAGTAATGCATCATTAGCCAAACTGAGGTTAAGGGAGCCCCACTACCTCATGCACTCAGGATCACACTCATAAACTTACCTAGAGATTTCATTTACTGATTTTTCCAGTCTACCAGGATGGACTGTATTGATGGCTGGAGGGTTAATCCTACTTTTCTTGAGTTGACTCCTGAATGGGATGTACCTCTGGAAGAGCAAATATTGCATATAGTTATTGTTGAATTTCTGAATGTGTTTGCACTGGGAACTGACAACTTTGACATTTCCTGTGGCTTAAAGAAGAAGCATGTATTTATAGCTCTGTGAGTTCACACAAGATATATTGTTTCTGTCACAAATTTCTTGCATAAATATTTATTCTGCGTGAGACTGCAGTAGGACTACTGCTTGATTGTTAATGTTTGCTTTTGGCCTTCCCATATCTTTTGAATATATGTGTGTTTTTACCAGCATCAGGTGATCTGTACTTTCCAAAACTGCAAACTGGAAATGTTTTGGTTTTGGTTTTGTTTCTTTTTTTTTTTTTAAAAGGACATATTTTCAGTATTTCAGGTTCATCTAAGCAGTTCCATTCTGTTTTGAGTCTTCAGAAAAAAGATGCAAACATAGTCCTAATGGAAGATGAAAGACAAAAACAAGGTTCCATTTTTGAGCAAACTTGGAAGAGTCACGTGGATTCAGGGGTGTACAAGGATTGTTCCTCTTGGCTTTCTGACACTGCAGTTACAGAGGTGGGAAGGTGCTATAGCCACGTGTTGCTCTTGCAGTGCAGTAATGGTATCATTGGGAAATGAGCTTAAGCCCATATTCATGTGCCAGTTTTGCAGCCTTACTGTAAGCTTAGTAAGGAATACTTCCTCATTCGACTTCTCTGGGTGACCTTCTTCTCCTCTGGATATAAAGGGAGCTTAAGGAGTCGAAGATATGAAAGCTAAGGGTATTGTTTATAAATTATTTATCATGTCACTAACAAAATTTACTTCACTGTTCTAAATTGCGTCCTCATGCATTGAGGTTGGCACTTCATGGGAGGCTTGATCTCATTTGGGCAGGTTGCCCTGGCAAAAGTCATTGATAATATCTGCCCAAATGACCCACGGGGATGAGTTCTTTCTTCCTCTTTTTACAATGGAGATATTACGACTCCCTAAGAGATTGTTAAGTTGTTCTAACAGCACATTTCAGCACGATGATAGAAGTAGGCAGCATGATGAGTCATTCAGTGGTAAGTCAAGCCTCAAATCTGGAAAAGACAAATTCACTAAAAAGCATCACAACAATGTGTTTTCCAATCAAGAGGCATTCAGCACAGAGCTTAGAAGGTATTTGGCAGGGATATTTTTACCCCCTGAGTCTTCTTTAGGGTATTTTGCTATTGATCATATTCACCTGATTTATTAGTGTCTGTTTGGAATGTCATCATTTACTTATGATAGCTCTCTCCTGATACTAGAAGTCATATAGGTGAAAGAATCCATTTTAAGTATTTTTGGTATTAAATCAAATACAGCATCTGATGACATTAACATTGCCTTCCAAATACAGAGTACTTTCACAGCATCATGTCTAATGATCGGGGTTTTTTGTTTGTGCTTGCTTCAAGCATCAACTAATTCAGCTGCATTAGAACCAAAGACAAAACTCCTAAATCATTCTTTCCTTTATGGACAAGGAAGAAACCAGGTGTGTGAACTCCATGGCTCATCGTTGTCAATCAAATTACTCCGAGACTCCGGCAGTTAACACCTTGTTTACAGGGATTTTAAAATATCGAGGCGGGAGGGTGGAAGAATATTTTTAAAATTTAATAAATTTAATATTAGAACAGCAAAGATGCCATTTGCCTCCGGGCTTGGCAGGTGCGATAAGGGTGTAAAGTACTTTGTAGTTCTGAAAGCCGGCCCGTGCCGTGACGCTGAGCCTCGCGTCACCACGGCTCGGGCCGCATTCCCGGCGGGAGCTCGGGCCGCATTCCCGGCGGGAGCGCGGCCGGCATTCCCGGCGGGAGCTCGGGCCGCATTCCCGGCGGGAGCGCGGCCGGCCGTGCTGTTGCGGCGCCAGCCGCCAGGGGTCAGTGTTGGCCGGGAGATGCCGCTCCCGCGCCCGGCGCCCCGCGGGAGGGGGCGGGGGCCGGGGCGCTTCCAGCGCATCCCGCGCTTCCNCACATCCAGCGCTTCCGAGCACATCCAGCGCTTCCAGCACATGCAGCCGCCGCACCGGGACCTCGTCACCGCGGGTGTTCGAATAGAAATAGGGAAAAGCTGCCTTCTCCAGCGCTCGGTTTAGGCTGGCCTTCCCGCCGTACTCTGAAGCACTGGCCCGGGGGTACCCGAGCACAGGGACACAGGCAGGGTGCTGGGACGCGTTCCCGGAGGTTTGTGCTGAGTATTCTTCTACTTTATCATATTTCTGATGGAATCTGCACTTTTGCAGGATCTGCCCCCCGCAGCAGCCAGCCAGCTGCTGTTCTCGGTGTGAATGTGCCCAGCTCGTGCGGCCCCTGGAGCCAGGAACATCCCGCTCTGGAAGCACGATTCAAGAAGCGGGGAGGGGAGGAGGGAAAGCCAAAGGCGACTGGGGGCTGCAGTAACAAAGAGCTCATCTTTAGGGCTTCATGCAGCTGAAGAGGAGGTGGCGGGGACCTCCTTTACCATTAACATTACTAAACTATTTTAACACTAAAGGCAATCTGTCATTTTGAGTAAATTCTCTTCTGCTTCTATAAACACAGCCGTAATCAATTAAAGACCTACTTGTGAAGGAGCCATTGTGTGGCAGCCCCATTCAGACATTGCTGAGTTGTCTTTTAGACAGCCTGTGGGGAAACACTGGTAAGGTGATGGGAAAGTTCAAAGTGCCTAACTTTTCAATGTGGATTTTGTTATGGAGACTTTTTCTGTCTCTTTTTTTCCATATAGCTTATCACAGCCAGGGTGAAAAATGGGTGATATCTCTCTCTGCGTTTAATGTTTATAACGTGTTCTGCTTGGGAGGTTCTGCAACTATTAAAAATTATTCTCTAATGTAATTCCTTGGAGGACTTATGCATGGCAGCAAATCAATTACTAATCTGAAAGTATTGGAAGAACAAACAAATCCTATAGAGACTTACATCCATATACACGTATTTATAATTATGCACATGGGCTCAGTTCCTAACACATTAGACACCAGTCCAATACAATTTTGTGCAGTGAAATAGAACTTCATTTACAACAGTTACAGAGAACTACTGACACAAGCCCTTCAAAAACTCAGAGTTCCATTTCATATTGAAAGAAACAGTCAAAAAGATCGCTCCAATGACTCAAATTACTTTGGTTTTTTATTATCTTTCTATTGCACTGGATCACCTGTGCCTTCTGAGTCTGTGAATATTACTAATCTTTGCAGAAGCAACCAAAATAAACAAGGAAATTTAAACTTAACCTAGGTTATTTTATTCTCTTTAATTTTTCTGAATGAGGGAAAAGGGAAGGCTAAACAGAAGAGTGTGTATAAGGAGTCAAAGTTCTTGCCCTTTTTTAATTAGATTTTTTTTTCAATTATATTTTTTTTTCAATGAGCACTGGCATGGATTCTAGGGACATGAGTGAGAATAGAAAAAATAAAATAAAAATGGAGTTTAAAATTTTCCTATTTCTTTGTGTATGCATTAGAGATAAATGTAAGGAAATTTTAAGAACAGTCTCTATTAAAACAAAAAAAAAATAAGACTAGATATTTAGAGATACTTGTGGAAAGAATCCCACCTGTAGAATCTGGATTTCATTGGGCTTTCTGATGTAGTTACTTTTGGATCCATTGTCAATCTTCACTGCACAGTCAGGGGGAAGAGCCTTATGGGAAAAGTATGTTTATATCACTCTCTGGAAATTCATAAACACACTGCCTGGGGACTCAAGAATGACAGTGCCTCATTCCAAGGAAAGTCACCTAAAATTACCATTAGACCAAGCAATNCGTGCTGTTGCGGCGCCAGCCGCCAGGGGTCAGTGTTGGCCGGGAGATGCCGCTCCCGCGCCCGGCGCCCCGCGGGAGGGGGCGGGGGCCGGGGCGCTTCCAGCGCATCCCGCGCTTCCGAGCACATCCAGCGCTTCCGAGCACATCCAGCGCTTCCAGCACATGCAGCCGCCGCACCGGGACCTCGTCACCGCGGGTGTTCGAATAGAAATAGGGAAAAGCTGCCTTCTNGACCTCCTTTACCATTAACATTACTAAACTATTTTAACACTAAAGGCAATCTGTCATTTTGAGTAAATTCTCTTCTGCTTCTATAAACACAGCCGTAATCAATTAAAGACCTACTTGTGAAGGAGCCATTGTGTGGCAGCCCCATTCAGACATTGCTGAGTTGTCTTTTAGACAGCCTGTGGGGAAACACTGGTAAGGTGATGGGAAAGTTCAAAGTGCCTAACTTTTCAATGTGGATTTTGTTATGGAGACTTTTTCTGTCTCTTTTTTTCCATATAGCTTATCACAGCCAGGGTGAAAAATGGGTGATATCTCTCTCTGCGTTTAATGTTTATAACGTGTTCTGCTTGGGAGGTTCTGCAACTATTAAAAATTATTCTCTAATGTAATTCCTTGGAGGACTTATGCATGGCAGCAAATCAATTACTAATCTGAAAGTATTGGAAGAACAAACAAATCCTATAGAGACTTACATCCATATACATGTATTTATAATTATGCACATGGGCTCAGTTCCTAACACATTAGACACCGGTCCAATACAATTTTGTGCAGTGAAATAGAACTTCATTTACAACAGTTACAGAGAACTACTGACACAAGCCCTTCAAAAACTCAGAGTTCCATTTCATATTGAAAGAAACAGTCAAAAAGATCGCTCCAATGACTCAAATTACTTTGGTTTTTTATTATCTTTCTATTGCACTGGATCACCTGTGCCTTCTGAGTCTGTGAATATTACTAATCTTTGCAGAAGCAACCAATATAAACAAGGAAATTTAAACTTAACCTAGGTTATTTTATTCTCTTTAATTTTTCTGAGTGAGGGAAAAGGGAAGGCTAAACAGAAGAGTATGTATAAGGAGTCAAAGTTCTTACCCTTTTTTAATTAGATTTTTTTTTTCAATTATATTTTTTTCTCAATGAGCACTGACATGGATTCTAGGGACATGAGTGAGAATAGAAAAAATTAAATAAAAATGGAGTTTAAAATTTTCCTATTTCTTTGTGTATGCATTAGAGATAAATGTAAGGAAATTTTAAGAACAGTCTCTATTAAAACAAAAAAAATAAGGCTAGATATTTAGAGATACTTGTGGAAAGAATCCCACCTGTAGAATCTGGATTTCATTGGGCTTTCTGATGTAGTTACTTTTGGATCCATTGTCAATCTTCACTGCACAGTCAGGGGGAAGAGCCTTATGGGAAAAGTATGTTTATATCACTCTCTGGAAATTCATAAACACACTGCCTGGGGACTCAAGAATGACAGTGCCTCATTCCAAGGAAAGTCACCTAAAATTACCATTAGACCAAGCAATCTTTTGACATGGCGTAAATTATTTTGAAGTGACAGGGAAAAAAAAGTAAAACTATGAAGATCATAAAGAAATTATCTTCCTTTCACGTGTAGTGAAAAATCATAGATTATGAGAAATGTACCTTCCTAACAGTGCCTAAGCATGTGGCAGTTAAAAGGAAAATTAACAGTAGCTCTTTCTGGGGCAGTGGGAGCAGACTGAAGCTCAGTGGTGTGCTGTGCCAGTGCTAGCCAGCAAAACTTCTTTACTTCATTTTTCTTTGAATGACACTTTTTTGGAAGTTATACAGGAGGGCCTAGGTGCACATACCAGGCACTTTGTAGATGAGTCAGGACACCTTAACTAAATCTATTCATTACCCTGTCCCCACTGGGACAGGCAAGAGGTGCCAATTTGATGTTGGTAATGTGGATGCTGCATTAGGGAATTGGCTAAGCCTGCCAGATTTCATTCCTGAACTTTAGCAGCCACAAAAGAGTATTTCTCTGTCGTCTGTAATTGATTCAGAGCCAGGTCCCAAAAGGACAAGCTTCCTTTTGTGTGCCATCTATACCAGGGCCTAAGGACACATAGTGCTACAACTTCTTTTTTTTTTTTAGTTCGATAACAGGAAAGGTCTTGAAAAAGAAAAAAAATAAAATCCAAGTTGTCATAAATTATATTTGCGAGCTTTCTAAGACACATTATTTATTAGCTCTATTATTACATTCTGGACCATACTTTCAGAAAACAGTCACAGTCAGTTTATTATAATCTGAGTATTTAATGGCAATAGTGTTACCATTTGGAGATTAAATGAGGTCTGAAACCAAAATAGAAAAAATGTATTTGTACAAAAAGTAAATTTTCCAGTGCTTCAGCTCACTAAGCACAGTACTTATTATCATCACTTCATATTCAGGTCAGATTCTTCCTTCCTTTGGAAAACAGGTTGAAAAACCCTTTGAAGACTTTTCCCATCTTCCCCTTACCCATCTGGTTACAAATTTAATAATATTATTCATTATCACGTTGTGTTTCACATTTGTATGTTCTGCATTTACTGGGCAATGTATTATTAGCATCATCAGTCCATCCTGGCAACATTCTCAACTCATTCTGCATAAAATATCCCAGAAATTTAACCAGTAGGACTCTTAGACAGCAAAACTGTGGGCTAGTCCCAGTATATTGTTTCTTATGTGCTCGTGTTTCAAATGGTTTTAAAAACACCAGAGTATTCTCACAGCTTCTGTTCCCAGTTTTCACCCTAGAAGTGACTTTGAATTTGTTGAAGCAGGCATCATCTGTCCGAACTTGAACACATTCACTGTATTTGTTCTTTGTGTTCAAGTACAAGAATAATCTACTAGAAATGTTTTTCAAAATGCTCACTGAACATACAGGCTTATTCACATGGAAGCACACAAGTGCTGTAATTGCTTAGGACAGAGGCAGGAACAGAGAACCCTGTGTGTGGAGGCTGATCCCAGCTCAAACCCGATGGCACAGTGGTGGAGCCTTCCTTTTCCTTCCCACCCACTCGGCAGGGGAAGCAAAAGAACCCAGAAGGGGCGAGGCCCAGCCACTATAAATGTTCAGTGGTTTAATGAATGTGCCATAGCTTTCACCTACTAACTGCAAGGCCTTCTCAAGCAGACTCCAAATTCCTGCTAAAATGAAGACTTTCTTTCCTGGACTAGGCCTGGCATTCCTGGGAAACAATGGTCCTTTTCAAGTCATCTCTGAAATTTCACAGGTGAAGGGAACAGGGCAGTCATTTGATCCCATCCACAAGGAGCCTGTGAGCATTTAAAAAAGTGAAGACAGAGTCTATCATGGAAGCACTGGCAAAACTGGTTAGTGGCAGAAAAAGGTAACCTAGACCCACAGCTCAGGAGAACCCTGTGAAGCATTAATCCTTTTGTCTTTCAACTCATGCTACAACTTCTCTCTGAATTTTTTTCAGGCATGAGCTAAGCAGCTCACAGAGCTCAGGAGACAGTCTCCAGGCTGTGTGATGTGCCTTGGACCAGTGGTTTTCATGCTGCTTTAGCCAGAGCTTCACTTTGAGAAAGAACAAATTAAAGGAAGCTATTGTGGAGTATATTATTGGGTATGGAGAACGCTCGTAGGCATACATGAATTCAGGCTTTTGAAATGTTCCTCAGTGACCTCATTTCAGGAAGTGTATCACAGTCACTCCAGTTGATTTGTTATAACAACATGATCAATTCATCAGAAAACATTCAGAATGGGATGCTAGGAGTGCTTCCTGTGATAACACAGTCAACTCAGAACATAAAAAGGTTGGATTTGCAGATCCTTCGTACTCCAAACATCCAAATACAATATTCTGTAGGACACAAGGGCACTCAGTTCTGGGACGACAACTACAGAAGCCTCCAAGACAATTTGATAAACACTGAGAATTCTTAATCTAGGATGTGTCACCAGTTCCTATTGTAGGGGATTATTTTCTTTACATAGATAAAAAAAAAGAAAACAGCAACAACAAAATCCCAACTCACTGCCATATGGCAGTTGTTATATTGAGAAGTATTTTGCCTCTCAAATTCTGAGAACTTTTGCACTCTTTGCCTCCAGCATGTTATAGGGAATATTATTCTCATTGAAATTTCTTTAGGAGAACTTGAAGGATACTTGAATACTGAAACTCCTTTAAGAGTTCAAATCTGAGCCGCTTTCTGAGAGCAAATCTGGGGGAATTAACCAGGTCATTTGATATGCAAAAGTACCAGCAAGGGGGCAATATACATGCTCAAGACAAGCTAAATAATGACTGACTAGTAAGAGACCAATATTTCATACATGAGTTAGGCCTCTGACCTAACTCACCCAGGCAGGGGAAAGTTGCCTTGATTTTATTCAATGTTTATTTTGAAATAGCTCTTTCCTAGTATTACAAGGGGAAACCTGCTTCAGTGCTTACTTCACTTCCTGTCTTTGTACCACAACGAAGAAGTGTTCCCTTGCTTTTCTCCCATTAAAAAATCCAACTTACTGCCAGGAACAGATTCTTGTCTAATGTTTTTGTGAAAATCAATAAATAAATCTTAGTGTAAAGAAAAGTGAAAACCAATTAGCTCAACTAAAAAGCAATTTAACATTATAGTCAACCTGCATTTCCATCTTGAATCTAAATTCTGCTCTTGGAGAAATGAAGGTCTACCTTTTCAGTTTTCCAGTCAGTGTCATTAACAGAATAATTCCTGGTTTTCCTCATGAAAAAGTCAAGTTAGTGTGTAAGTCGATCAAGAAATATTTACAGAGACAATGGGAAACGGTTTATGTGACTAAGATAAGAAGCCTTTACCTTGTGTAATCAAGAAGAACGGGGGGTTATTTCATACTCAACATGTGGAGAACATTTTTTCATTTTAAGTCCATCTTGGTTTTACAACATAACTGTTTATATACATTTCACTGAAATGCTGGAGCCAAAGTGTACTGTAGCCTTTGAGAGGACTTTCTGAAGGGAAGCAAAACTTTTGTAACTTACTCTTTCCTACTCCCATCCTTCATTTCCTCTTCACTCCCTGCATACATGTAGATGGTTTTTTTAAATTCTTTTAGGCACAATCACTAGGTCAGAGATGTTCCTTGGCTCTCGTTGCTGTGCAAAGAATGTATTTCTCTATACTTTTCAGTAAGCATGGGATGGACATAGTGCCCTAGCTCAGGCCTGACAGTTTGGGTTCGAATGTTGCAGGGCCCATGCTGCAAATCCGCAGCAGCTGGTTTTGCTGTTGTGAGGATAGCAGCAATGGCATCAGTGGTGCTCCTGTTACCATTGCTAAATACCTGTGCAATTATTATACTTGGTCTTGTTTTCCTCCACCTCTTCCCACCATACTCTCGAATTCTTGAAAAAATATATCAAGCTCCCTGCCTATTTTCTTGGACATCCAAAAGCTGAGAGTCACACTCCAGGTTTCTTTGCCCATTCCTGGCAGCTGCCTGCACATCATCAGGCTCAGCAGCAGCACACGCACAGGAGGCCCTGAGAGGGACAGGCAGGGTGAAGCACGGAGGGGAGGCTGCCAAGGAATCGCTTCTGGGGTGAACAGAAAATGAGGGGGCTCCAGAATGTGCTCGCAGGACTTGTGCTGTGCTTGGAGGAGCTTTCCAAAGAAAGTGGGTCAGCCATGCCACCCTCACAAAGGCTGGTGCAGTTTCCTGCAGGAGAGAGATTGCTTTCCACAGCCACTCCACCCACATGGCAGAGAAATAGGGTTTATTGGCTTGAGGAAGGACGAGTTGGTGGGCATCTCTCCTGGGTCAAGTCCAGCTGAAAAGACTGGAAGCAGTTGCAGAGGTATGTGAGGCAGAAAATATTGTTAGAATACTATTTTTAAATTATTTTTCCTTTTTTTTTTTTTTTTTTTTAGAACTGGATTTAATAACTACGGTATTGGATAACACAAAGAACTTTAGAATTATTTGAATAGCTCTTTTGGCAACTTTGGTCTTGCTTTACCACAAGAAATCCTCAAGAACTCTCCATCATTGTGACACCTTGAAGTTCCATTTAAGTTTTTCTGCAAGTCTCCCTTTTAGTACTGAGTTTGATGGCTTGTGACTTCAAAAAAAGCAAGAGAACCACCTTGGTGTTTGGGTTATCATTAGTCCCATTCAGTCCCTTTATTTGTACGTGTGGAAGTTGTTTTTTCTTGTTTGCTGGAACTCTGTTTCACCACATTGCTGTTTGAGTTGGCAGTGCTATGCTTTTTATTAGAACAAACAGAGGTCCAGAAACCGATGAAATATAAATAGAAGGTTCACTGTAGTCTACTCTTTTCAGGGAAAATAAACATCAGGGGGTGTTTAAAAAAACCCCCAAATAATTCTGTGATATACCTTCCTGATTAGCAGCTAAAATCTAAACAGCACATTCTTAGAGGTAAAACTAACCAGAAAGATTATGCTGGTCTTTGCTCAAAGGAACCTATTTATCTCTCTATAATTTTCACAAGTTTCCACTACTTCAGACGTGTGAAATTGGTTTTATATCTGGCTACAATGCTGTATGTAAGCTTCATGAATTAGAAAATGAAATCCTCAGAATTCCTGCAATCAGGTTTCCTTTTCCTTTTCCTTCCTACAAAGTAATGGACAAGGGTGTGTGGGTTTTGTTTGGATTTGTTTTTTTTTTTTACTTAAAAAAAGGGAAAAGAGGTTTAAACAGGCTACATTCAAGGTTTTGTAGGAATTTCAACCAGGAAGAGCAAGACAAATATAATCGATGCTATCAGTTCTAACTGGCGGAATGGGCTGTCTATTGGTGTTCTTGGTGAGACACACAGTGCCTGCCTGTTGGCACAAAAAAGGATATTTTGCTTCACTGGGCTACCCAAAGCAGCTATTCTCACTTTTGAGTGCCAGCCACTGGAGATGGGCTAAATCTGTAACACCCATTACCTGTAAAGCAAACCAAAATAGCCACATGAAACCTGACCCAGAAGAACCTCAGAATGCCAGGGCTGAGTGTTTGCTGCTCAGATCTGAAATGTGCCCTCTCTTCCCCACCTCACACCCTGCTCTCCCCACTCCTGGAGGAGTAAATAGGGCCATTCATAGAGAGACAGAGAAAGAATTCTCAGAGTTATAAAAAACTCCCTGTATGTAAAGATGCCTCCTACAGTGCTAACCACGATACTAATGATGAAAAACCTACACCCTACATGTGCAAACTGGCATCCTTTTTACTGTACATGGGTTTTTTACTGTATGTGGGTTTGCTTTTAATGACAGTATTTCATTGAGAGTGAGTAATTCTTTTACTAGTTCTAGTAACTGTTTTTACTAGTTCCCATTCAGATTTGCACTGGTACCTAACAAATGGATTTCTATCACATAGGTGAGGATTAGATAGGAAGCCTTGGAAAGACAAACCCTTCAGGAAAAAGAAAAGAAAAATAGAGAGAATAGAAGGAAATAAGAAGCATTTGTTAATTCTGAGCTCTTGGTAACCCAAGGAAACCTGTTAGATGTACATTGGAGTTTTACCCTGACAAAGACTTTAGGCCTAGAAAGGACTAGCAGGATGCAGCTGATCCACAGAGCAATTTTCATCGTTTCCTAGCAAAAAGCATCAGACTAAAACCCCCTTATCCCTTTGCGGGAATGAAATATATAAACAATCTCTGAATCAATTTAAGATGTAAAACAGTCTTGCTTTATTAGAAAAGCCCAAGCACTTTTTGACTGAACATTCTTTGTCAACAGCAGCAGAAATTGACTCACAATTAGTTAGGTATTGGAGACTCTCTTTTCAAAATAGCTGGTATACAATTTAATTATCGTGAAACGACAAAGGAAGTTGCATTACTGTCAAAAAAAAAAAAAAATCTAAAATTCTTTTTATACCATCAAACATCTTTTTAGCAGGAATATGGTAATGGTTTAGCAAATGACAATCAAGTTCTGTATTTCTTGCTACTTTACAGAGCAAGTAGTATATATTTGAAAGAATGACAAATGGACATTACTGTACATTACTAATGGCATCTCCCATCATGAGCAGTCCAGCACAGACCTATAGAGATCTCTAATTTCCATCACAGTATTTGTTAAATACAATCCTAACATCAATGAATTTGTTTGTTGAAAACAAACAAGTATTTCTTCCTTAAAGCTAAAGTCTTTCAAAGCTGAACAGTAAAGAATTAAGACAAGTAGGTTTTACCTAAGTGAGGGCTACAGGAATTTGGGTAGCCTGTTATTCATTCTCTTCCTCTCCTCTCCTTCATAGCTATGTAGCAGTTTCCCATCCCAGGAGGGGAAGCTAAAACCTGCTTTTCTGGTAGTGATTCCTCCAGCCTACCCAGGTTTCATGAACCCCCTTCAGGAACCTTTCTCAAAGGTCCACTGAAATGGGAAATTAAATTCCCTAGATTCAAACTTCTCCAAACTTGTAGGGGAAAATACAGCAAATGCCCTAGGAAGTATTACACTATGATGTATTCTGTTCATTATGGAATTCTCTTCAGGGAGAACTCTGTGGGCAGTCCGAGTTGTAGAAGAATTTAGACTTCTTTTCTTTTATCAAGTTCACAGCTGGGCTTTATAGGATTCTGTGATAACACTGCAGCAAAGCCACATCAACTTCTGGTATGTGGGAGACAGGTGTTGATTGAATGAGTGTTGAAATAGGATCAAAACACTCCCTTAAAATACATTTTAAAATTCCATGGGCTCCCTTCCCCCTTTGTTTGCTCCTCTACTTAATACAATTTATAAAATTCACAATCTCAAATTAAAACAAACAAACAAACAAACCTGACAGATTTTGCTATTCTTTATGTGCTCTGAGTGCATTGCTGATGACCTACTTGCCTCTGCACAAACTGGGGAGATGCAATACAACTTCACTAACAGAGGTGGTAAATTTGTAACGCAGCCTTGAAGATTCACCCATTTTTACTGCTAGGACTAAAAGGTGAGATTGGTACACAGCTTTAACTAAAAGTGTAAGATAAAGAGCTACCAAGAGTTCAGAGAATATTGTGGTGAAAACGAATGTCCAAAAGGAAAGCCATTCATCAGAAGTGGTTGTGTGGTAGAAGCCACTGCATGGGACCTCTTCCCTCTGTGCTCAGGTTCTCTGTGTGCACACAGTGGGAATGGCATCCATGCCTGATCCAAAGCTTTCTTTGATGAAGCCAGTCAAAAGATTTCAGTTCATTTCAAGGGGCATTTTTGAAGGAGCCTCAGTAACTCTTAAAAATCTCTAATATCTGGTGAGATGTTTTCAGTCTGCTTCCTCACCGAATGACAGGCACATCACATGGACCTTTATTTATATGCCTGTAAAGTTAGTTCTATTATGATTTCCATGCCTTGTCAATCTTTTTATGTATTTTAAAGACTGAGCAAACCTCTTTCCCATGATTTTTAAGTAATAATTCCAGATAAATATTGAAACAAATACCATATAGACGAGGTCTGCCCTTCTGGTGAAGGTATGTTTGGGACCATGCTGTGGGTGTCACTCTTTGTTCATCTGTGACCTCTCCAAGCTATCTTTCAAAAATAATTTTTTCATTATTTGAATGAAGAGGCAAAAATACAATGACACTAAGAGTCTTCAACAACAGTTCATTTGTACAGCTTACTAGCCCACTATACCTCTGTAAATCATAAGTGCTGGAGGAGAATATGTATTACTGGGTCTCTGATCAAGATTCAGAATGAAAACAGGTTAATATAAGGTACTTGTACTCTGTCTTCAGCTATGTCTGTTTTGATTTTCCTCTTTATAACACACGTTTGTCAGTGCACATGCACACACATGCATAAACACACACCATGTGAGTGGATACTAAATAAACAGCCCTATAGAGAGGGAGTACAATATTTCACTGGCTGTAGAATGAAGCCCAATTTTATTGGCAGACTTCAATGATGCTAGACAATAAAACATTTGTACGTTTTGCAGCAGACAGTCTGGCTGGCAGTTTCAGCAGCTCTAATTTATTGTGAATAAATAATTTCCTGGAATCTCTGAGGAGTCATTTTAATGCTCCGAAAAAAATTAAAATCTGGCATGCTGTTAAATTTGTTTTCCGTTGTTTTGAACCAAAAATACTTAAAATGAAAGAATTAAAAAACCCACCCTGATTTCAAAGATAGTACTTTGTAAATGTTAAATCTCCCAGTTTCACACTGGTTTTACACATGAATAATTTTTGTTTACTTCATCTTTATATTTAAAGGCATGACAAATACCATCTGTTTGCAGTTTCTTTTCTGTGTGTTATTTCTCAGTACCAAGCAGAGAAACTGCCCAGCTAAAAGAACTCCCGTATTTCTGTAGAGTATATTTGGATGCTGTTTGTGTTTCAACCCTACCATAAATTGATTATTACTTATAGCATAATGGTGATAATTTTCAAAGGCAGTGTGTTCTTGAAGCATGAAACAGAAATTCAGAAACAACTTCAGAATCTGTTAGAAACCAACTGTAAAAATATAGATGGAGTCAATTAGTTGATTCAGTTTTGCAGCCATCAGCAAAAAAAGAAGCTTTGGTTTCCACAGTTGCTGAGTACATTTTTTCCATGAGGTACCTCACAGTTCCTGCCAGAGGACTAACATATAAGTAACTATTGCACTTTTATTAAATTCTTATTACCTTGATGTATCCAGAAGATATCAAATAAGAAATTGAACTAAGAAAAGGAATAAATTTTAATCACCAATAGCATCACTTAAATACCTAACATCCTTCCCAGAAACTGTACCACTTTTAGCTTTGTTGATATTCAGCATAATCTCTATACAGTTCACAGAAATATAGCAAAGCTGAAATCTGTACTGGTAATAGGAAATTATAATGGAAAACACTGTGTAAATTTAATTGTAGGTCTCATTCCCTGTGATGTCCAAAGTGCTTTCTACAGACTAGTTACACTGTGAGGAAACAACCCATAACACCAAGTAAATTTGAGAAGCAGAAAAGGCTACACATTTATTTTTGTGTGATTGGGTAGCATCATCAAAAGCTAAATGCATATTTGAGCATGAGTTGAAAAAAACAGAGAAGCTTCTTTTTTGTAGCAGTCACATGACCCCCTGTTCCCATAAAGCCACTATTTCCTTTTCCTTGCAGTCTCTATAAGGGAACTGTTTCCTACTTCAAGTGCACACTCAGCACTCCTCTCATCATCTTCAGCCAGGCTGAAAGCTTTCAGCATATTTGGATGGAAGTGGACAATGAACAGTGGCAGGCTTGCCTGTGCCCTAGCAGAGAGCCATATACCTGCCATTACTGCCATGTCTGTTCATTTGAGCTGGCACTAAGAAGGCAGAAACTCTTTGCAACCCCAAAGCTCCTTCCCTCTCACTGCAGCAGCCATCTCAGCCCCACCAGTGGTTGCACTCACAGTCCACTGAGCAACTTGGCTACAGCAGTACAAGCCAGCATTTTCTGATGCCTTTTGCTACCTGTACTTCAGTTGTTCAGTACTCTGTGAGTTCTGTGAGACAGGATTACCCCAGCTTGTTGAGAATGACACCCCCCAAGGAATGGGGAATTTTGAGAGGCAGCATGTGCACTGCAAATTCCATAGAGGCTACATGGTTCCTTATTCCAGTGTGCAAGGCAGGAATAACACACTTCCACATGGAATACACATTGGCATTTACAAATGCTGACATCTATTGCTTTCCAATATTATCTTCTTCCACTGATTTCAGCACAGTTTGAAGAAGGGTGTAGTGGTGTATAGTAGCACTCAATAATTTTCACCCGTAAGAACAGAAAATTTTCTGGACACAGTGAAGTAAATCTTTGCTATAAATGGAATGTAATTTAATTTAAATCCCGGATAAAACTGGATATGACTCCAAGTATTCATAATCCAAGTACTCGTACTAGTACCAACACCATTAGGGATTGTAAACAGGGATTCCAGGTAGAATATCACCTGGATGCCACCAATTTTGTGGTTTCTGCACTCCTAGGCCATGGAACACTGTGACGTTCAGATGCACAGTTTATTAACCTAATATATCACAAATAGTTAATTTTCCTGAATTAGTCTAAAATTTGGTGCCAGCTAACTTTGTCAGTCAGTGGGTCATAATTTTTATGCTTTATAGTGTCATGCAAAAAATAGATGTAACAAAAAATGTATGAATAGGTTTAATAGGACCAGGTAAAACTTGGCACTGCTAAATTCAGAGGTTGGTCTTGTAATATAATATAATATCGAATATGTGCCTTGCCATAACTCCTATAACTCTTGATTACTGGGTATTTTCTAAATGTGGTGTGCTTTGGTTTGGTTTCCCCCCTTCAAGGCATGAATGAAACACAGCTATCAAGTTTAGTGTTATGTTGACTTCCTGTATCAATGGAAGGAAAGAGACTCATCAGAAGGGTATTCAGAATAACTGAACAGGTACCTAACAGACAGTATGAATATCTTTCAGAAGGATACAGGCTCACACATTCATACTCAAAGTCCATATTCACTTACTTACTGCAGTAGGGGCAGGAATTTCTCAAGGACAACATATTGATACTACTGAATGGATTCCTTATAGGCAAACTGGCAGTGAGTCTGATTGCAGAGAAGTGAATCTATATGTTCTAACAGGAGTAACCTGTCTATTGGATCCATTATATATTTCTCTTCTGAGGAAAAGATACTCTTTCATTTCCCAAATATTAAGAATTAGTGCAGAGAAATTGATTAGAATGCTACTATGAAATAGTCTACTAAAAATATCTGCATTTCTAAGAAAAAAATACTGATATATATTTCTAGATGTAAGTTAATATATATGTGTATTTAATACATCTCCTTCCAGTTGAAAGTAATTCTTTTGCACTTACAACGCAGTTATGAGCAGATGGAATTCAATAAAAACATTCACATCAACTTTAAATAGATTTTGAATTAGGCCTTTAAAAACAAAAAGAAATGCTCTGTATGTCTTTAGCAGTGCTGTTTTGCTAAGTGTGAAATCTTTTAGAAATAGTCTTCAGGGCAATTTTTCTTTGCCTGAATGTGCATAATTTTTTTCATTTTCAATGAAAAAGTGCAGCAATAGTTAAAGCCAAATGTTTGAAAATATCAAGGCTAAATACCTGGATATAATCATTATATATGCTTACTGGTTGGCAATTTCATCAAGTATGAACAATACATTTAAAAAACACTGACTGTTCTTATGGGTTCTTTTTAGACTACTACTGTGTAGGTTATTCATGTTTAATACTAAATCTAAGACTTAAAAATACACAGCAGTATGCTCCAGCAAGTTTGAAGTTTATTTTCTGGGCACCATGTATAAAGTTCTGACATTTTTCATTCCTTGTCATGTTCCAGGCATTCATCTGTAGAATAATACAAAGATATTCCATAAGTATCTACCAGGAAGTCTGTGTATTCCAAAGACACTTGCTGTGTTTTTTACAGGACAATGAATGTTCTTTGAGACTCAGTATCTATCCAAGAGGGAGGAAAAAACCTCACCTGTACATTCCTAGTCTTTTGGAAACAGTCAAGTAATTGATATATAGTAATGTGTATTTTATTTATCATTTTATTGCAAATTGGATAGAACAAAATTTCCTTGATTTCTACAAGCAGGAAATCTGTCATCGCTGTGATACAAAGTAACCTGGAAGAAAGAATCAGTGAGGAGTAGAATGGTGGGGTTTAGCCCACATTGTGCAAGAGGTGACATCAAAATGCCGTGAGTATACAGTCCTAGGCTGGATATTTATTACCTCTTTTGAAAGAGGTATATTTGTTTACCAGAAATGCAACAAAAAAATCCATAGAATTTACCTGCTTAGGAAGACAATAGGTACTTCCTAAATTAGGTAATGCTATTTGCCAAGATATAAGTTCCTGATTGTTGCGTTAAACATTTTTACCAGAAATGGCCAAATAGATAGCAACTAATGGGTTTCAATGAGAAGAAAGGAAGATTTTGGTTAGATATTGTGAAAAAGCATTCAAAGCATAGTAACTTGGAGAAATATCACATTTCTGCCACAAGGAATCCATTAGATAGGCATTCTTCAGCAATGAAATGAACATATATTCAATCTCTTTTGGATTCTTCTAGCCATATGGTAAACTTTCACACTGAGGGTAGAGGGACAGCAAATACTAAGAATAATGAAAAGGCCAGTCATTAGCACAGGATGATATTCATGTAGGTGCTTACAGAACTTCTAAAAAGAAAATGTTATTTCTTACAGGAATTATTTCAGGGAGCTCTTTCAGCCTTTTTTTATCTGTCAAGACAGATTACATAAAAGAAAGGCTCCCTTGTGGGTTTATAGAATGTAACATCTCTCAAATGGTAAAAAAGCCCCAGGCAGAAATGAGGTTAGCAAAAGAGTTTCTCAGTTACTTTACTGAGAAGGGTGATGAATCTATAAGCTGTGGTTAGGAATCTTTAACAGACCTCTGAACTGAACCCCCACTTCCTAATTTTATAACGAGTGCCTTAACTGGAGATTTTGTCTCCTCTTTCCAAGATACATAGTAAACAAACTCAAAGGGAAATAAGTTGGTTAATATGTCTTTGCAAACATGACATGTATAAATTGGCTACCAGAGCAGAATAGACACTTTATTTGGCTGTTGTGGTTACTGAAATGCATTGGTTTGGATGTGCAGAACGGAGCCTGGGTCCGGTTTGTTCAGCAGCACTGATGCTCGTCACTCAGGAACAGCACTGGGATCATGGGAAGATCTGGCCCCAACTGGATTTTATTGCAATGACGTACAGAGCTGATGGAGAAATTTCTGAAACTGGAAACTACAGCCCACAAGAATTAGAGGATTTTAAACCCTGGTGAGATGTAACATTTCTTAAGAACAATAGATTATAGCTTTTTTATTCTGTACTGCTTTGGATAATTAATTTAGTAAGTCAGTTTGTTTGTTATTCCTGCGCATAATATATTAATATACATGTTGTTTCCTTATTCATTAAGTCTTTAAATTCAGCAGATGAAACTCTCTTCCTGCCAGAAGAAAACACTGGGTTATAGATGACTGTCAATAAAAGGTAAAGCCAGCTCCAATAAAAACATGTGCTGAAAGCGAATACCTGTTGAACTCTGAATCTTTATTTCCTCTCTTTATAGAAATAAACACATTTATGGTTTGTTTATTGCTTGCAGAAAGAAAGCCTGTTCATCCTCCCCTGCTCCACCCCTGTCATCTGGTCTAGCTACCGAGCAGAGCCTAATCACAAGATGTCTGTGTGCATCAAACAGATGTTCACCAGCAACAGAAAATCAATGTCTGGCATGAAGTTATATTGTGTTTGTAGACTGTACTGAGCACACTTACTTGAAAAGCAATGCTTTGTGTCACTGTATCTGTATCTCATAATAAAGAACAAGTGCCCACTTCAAGTTATGGATCACCTCTATTGTCATTCCACAGCAATGTGTTTTACAGATGTCTGCAAATGAATTTTAGGCTGAACTCCCTTTGCTTCTGAACCATAAGGAAGTATGATATGCTATCTGTCTGGTATTTAGTTATTAAATTTTGGTTGAAGAGCAGTTAGAATCCCTCTGAATTCATTTGAACTCCTGTTTTAAACAAGACCTCTGGCATTTGAAGTCTGACCAATGGGTCTGACAGGTTTTCAGCACATTACCTGTAGCTGGCGGTGCTGTAGTAACAGCACTTTATTTCCTGTGAAGCCAACAGCCTACTGTTAACTTCATGTGAAAACTTAGATGGGGCTTATCAGCTCCTTCACGGCACTTCATGGCACTCTGCCCCTCTCGGGATCATGGTCTCTGTCTGTTATTATTGAGAGGGACAGGAATGAAACAGCAGCAGCAGCACCGGGAGCCATCCTTTCAGACTAAGTCTGACACAAGCACCGAGTGTTCCATTATCTGCTTCACTGAAGCAGAAAGAGGAGACCATCAGGGAGCTGGCTGTGCTCCCTGCTTTTCTGTTCTTCCCAGCTCTGGACACTCCAGTGCAACCTGTGGGCTGCTCTGGCCTCTGCCAGCTGGCAAGGGTTCCCAGAGGGCAGTCTGTCAGTGAGGGCAGCTGCGAGCCCGCCCGGGAGCTGCGCTCTGCTCTCCCGGGGCAGGGCTGCCGTGCCGCGCTGGGAGCGCTGCTGCGGGCCGCACCCGCGGCCACCCGGGCAGGGGCTCCCGGCGCCGCGCTGAGCATCACAGCGGGGACAGGGGCCCTGCATCGTCCCTCTGTGCACCGCTCCAAATGGTACTAGAGCTGACACACACACGCTCCAGTCTGTCCTTCTGGAGAAAAGAAACAAAAACAGACAAAAAAAAATTTAAATCCAAGCATTTTTTTTAAAGTAGTTCTTTACCATTTTTGCTGCAGACAGAAACACCATTAGTTCCAGTGAGCTACCCTATCAAACCACAGACATTGTCTCCATTTTAGCTTGAACCTTAGGACAAAATACTTTGTCAACCACAAAAAAACCCCAAACCACACCAAAACAAAACTGAGATCAGCAGACAAGGAGAAGAGCATTATATAAAATGAAAACCTGAGAAATTAGGTTAAAAAATAACATGTTGTTTTTTAACCTAATTTTTTAAACTATATTTTTATTCTGCATTAAAAAATAACATGTTGAATTAGTATTTTATAACCCATAGGCTATCTACTCAACTGCAGACTGCAAAATACACTCATACTAGAGGTGTTTAAGAAATAGTCTGCTGCAATATGTCTAGCACAGTTATGCACAAGTGCACATGGGTTCTTCAACTGAAATGACCTGATTGAAATTGGAAATTTACACATGAAGTCTTAGTCAGAGGTTTTGTATGTGAGTGGATAAGGACACATGAATTCTTGGGCTATGAACATGCTCTCCTTCGTACCACAAAATTACATAGAAAATACATTTCAGACATACCCTGGCAACTGAAAATAGAAATGCCATATGTTGAATATCTAAGTAATTGCCAGACTAGGTTCTTATTGAGCACTGGTCTTCCCTCTTGCAAACACTTTTCAAACTGACACAATTACACTCACTGTCCAGAAGCTGGGCTTCAAGCTCAGCTCTGCCAGGCTCTTATTCAGCTTTGCTAAGTGGGAGCACAGACAGCAGCAGTTCAGGGCTGCTGTACCCTGGATCAACTTGAACCCTTTCAGTAATGAGATACATATTCTGGATCAAATCTTCTCTTTCCCCTTCAGTTCAAGCTCCCAAATGTCTTTTGCAGTGGGTAGAGTAAGCAATGAGAATAATGGCTGGCATAAAGTAACAGCAGGCTGTCTGCAGCTTACCCTAGGGAATCCTCAATTTCCCTGTTAGGAATAAGTTAGGCTGAACATATTAATGGGGAGGATTCTACCTTGAGCCAGGGACTTGTTTTAGTACAGCCACTGTATTACACTTGTTGAGGCAGCATGGTAGGCACTGGATCTCTTTACTTGTATCAGGTATGAAGAGATACTGTTAATTATTTGGGCAAATGTTGTAAAATAGTACAATGTTATATATTGATGAGACGAACAATAGCTGTTACCCTCTCAGTTTTCTCAACAGAGATTTTAGAAGACCTGTTGGAAATTACCATCCGAGCCTAGCTTTTCATTTTGTCCTATTCAAACTCCAGAAGGATAAACTGCTATTTACTTTGTATTGTGATGCTCTATTCTTACTTAGGCCCTCAAGTTATGCCAACATCTGGATTTATTCTCAAACTCTCTTGTCTAGATAGTGACAAATCCTTCTTTCTCTTTTTCCTTTGGACTAATAATGGAAAAGAAGTTGTCAGATGGAGTCAGAACAAACACAGCTTTCTTCTTGTAGTAAGAAAAAAAAGAAATCCTTAAAGAAATATAATCTTGAAACAAACCTCCTCTTCTGGACAAAGCAAAATTTCAGGAAATAGACATAGCCTTTGAAATCCATTCCTCTTCAGGGCAGAGACAAAGCAAAGCTTTTAGTGAAGTAAGCAGAAGAGTCTAGAAACAAGTGTTTCTATATTCAAGTGGAGTTTGAGGTTTTTCCTCAGTTAAGGGTAGATTGCAGCTAATAAAACAGTTTGGCCACTCCCAAGACTCACTGTAACTTTTGCTTCTAATTCCACATGCTCCAGAAAGGCCTTCTGCAGAGCTACAAAGCACCACTGAGTTGTGGTCCTACTTTTTAACTCTTGTCACTTCAAAAATGTGCTGCCAGATGTCCTGGCCACATGTTCTGCAGCACATCCTTTCTGGATTCTGTGTGAAGATGATACAGAAGAACATGTCTCAAGGATAAATCTAGACCCAGAAGATCAACTTCAGGGATTTCTGATTCACACAAAATTCCTGGATCGGGTTGAGGCAGGTTTCACCAAGCAACAGACACTTCAACTTGGCCATCCTGGCTGTTGCTGCAGCCAGTGGAGGTTAGGAAGCACCAAATGGATTAATGGCTGAACTCATTTGGAGATGGGCTGGGGAGCAGGATCAGTAGATGTGGAATATGCTGGTTCCCTATTCTGGTGGTTTACAGCAATGAAAGGGATAACACAAGGGACTGTGCATGTTTTTGTAACCAGTTCTGTGCTTAGCACTATACAGAAATAGCAATTACAATCTTAGGCATTAAGAAAGGAGCTGAGAGTGAAACAGAAGCATTATAATGACAGGATTTAATTAAGAAGGTCCACATGAATTGATTAACATGCTAGCTCCTCATCACAGAATAAACAGGCACAGACAAAGCTATAGAGGACAGCAAGCATGCTGAGACAGGACTTCCATACAAGAAATTAATTAGAACTACACCCTGAAAAGAGGAAAATGAGAAGAATTAAACTAAGTCACAAAGTTTAGCTAAATACTCATTAAATTAATAATTACATGGGAAAGATGAGTAAGAAATGTATATTCTCAGTCTCTCCTAGTACAAGATACAAGAAGCATCAGACAGTGTTTTAGGATCAGATCAGAATCAGAGTCTATTTGTGAAAATGTGAAATTCATTGCCTCAGAGTGCTGTGAATTAAAAATACCTTATAACTCACTCTTTTCTGTTAAAGAGTGCAAAGAGCAACAAGTAGAAGAGTTGATTATGTAGCTCAGAGAAAACCCCACATTATCCTTCTGTAGCTGCTCCCTATGGCCCTTATTTTGGTGTTTTTTGCTATTGTTTTCTGTCTTTCTCATCTGATGACTTGATTCATTTGTGCCACCACTAGACCTTGGGTAACTTGCCTCTTCAAGTCTTCAGCTTCCAGGCAAGTATTTCCTTTCTCCTTCTGTCCTTCTTATTGAAAGGAAGAAAGGACAGGAAGTTTGAGAAGTAAGTACAGTGGTTAACAAGAAGAAACTGGAAAAAAACATAGTAATTTAAAGTCTTCAGGCACACTGAATTTCAGAGAAGTGAGAATTGAACCTCAAAATGAAAAAAAGCTATGAGTGAGACCATCTAAAAGTTTCTTAAAGTATTTCATTCAGAATCACTAATTTTAAATCAGGAAACTGTAATTGGATAGTGTGAAAAAGCCCAGTGTAAAATTAAATAGCTGTCTTTTTTCCTTCTGTTCCTTTTCTGCCTTGGCTGTCCATCCAAATTTGAGTGCTTCAAGATGTTTGTTTTATACTTGACACATTTTAGCAACACTATGGGCATAAACAGAATTATTGGTGTTATAGAGTAAGACAGCCTTGACTTCTCTCTGACAAACCAGCAGCTCTGTGACTGTCACAGCCTCCTGGCCGGCCTATGCTGCAATCAGAAGGTTTTTCTTTGGTTTAAAAGATTAAGGTCTTGTGAAAGCTTAAGTGGAAAATTTGCTTTACCATTTTGCAGTTACATATAGGAAATCTCTGCCAGGCTGCAAGTAAGACCACTGGCAGGAGTCTGTGCAGCCAAGGGATCACTTCACCTCACCCCAGCAGTCACCCACCGCCTGCATTTCGCACCCTGGCTGGTTGATGGTGTGCTGGCCCCACAAGGCAGCCTTGTTCATCTCCACAGTTGTTACACTTCAGTGGTTGTAAGTTTCCTTCAAAAGTGTCAGAATTAAAGACAAGTTATAAAAGCCCCATTTCTTTGTGTTTCAGGAGTCCATCCTGGTGCTATATTACCCAGAATGTCCACTGAAGTTAAAAGACAAGGTTATGTGGTCAGGATTCCTTTGCCCTTACTGCCCTTCTCCATCAACATCCCTGATTTCTTCTTTCAGCACGATTGACTTATAAACTAAATATATCAGTAAGTATAAGACTAGTCCAGACAAGTCCTTTAACTGTTCAGTGTCTTTTATTTCCCCTCTCCCTTTCACCTTGTTCATCATTCAGTTTAATACTCCGCTGGAAAAAACCTCTGAGTGCCGTCTCTCACTGGTTTTGCTTCTTTCTGCTGTCTTTAACAGTTGTGACTGGATGTCCCTTCTGCTGTCTTGCTATTCAAGACTGGAGAAATGCTAACGCCCTCTTTTCCCACTGATTTCCCCCCCGTCCCCGCTGTGGCTCAGATGAATTAGCCAGGTGAAGCCAAAAGCTCGGAAATGCACACGACTTTCTGCCAGCACTAATCCCCCAGTGCAATTTGTGTAATGATAGGAAAAAGGAACCACAAATAAAAATCACTGAATGTAGAGAGAACACTGAACTTCTGTGCAATATGTGACATGAAAACTATTTATTACATTGTAGGACACCCTGTGTAAACTTGTCACCAAAAAAATTAATTAATAAAACAATAAATAAAGCTCAAGTGTAGGCAGTACTGTAAAATCAAGGAAGCCTCTCATCAGCACTTATATTGCTGTCTTCTAATTATGCTTTTTTGAAGAATGGATACAATAGGATTTTATAACTGTGTGTACGGTAAAATTTATAGTTTACTTTGGAACAAAATATTATTTGTTTGGCTTTTAAATTAAAGATGAGCAACACTCTAGGGAAATACCGCGTTGATTAACACTGGGGTTCTTTTCATAAATGAAATCTGAGCCCATAAAGATTGTGGTTTGAAATAGATCATAAAGAATGTTATCCCACTATGGTCTGCAGATCTGATGTTGCAGTTTTGATTAAGAAAATTTGCAGTTTCTGTAAATGATCAGCTTCTCACCATCAATTTGGAGATGCCTGAGCTCCACACAATGCTAAGAAATAGGTGAGTGCAAAAAGTCACATTTCTTTCCCTAGAAAAGCAGACTTGAATAAAAAGCAGTAAGTGAAGCAAAGTGTATATATGGTGTGTGGAGTTTATGATGATCCAAAAGATATTGCTGTTTCTCTAAAAAATTGCAATTAACTTCCTCTGATCATATAATGATCTAAGAGAAAATAGGAAAAGAAAACATAAATTCTTCATTGACAGCCCTGTTCAAATATATGAATATGGCACATAGGACAGCAATTAGTGAACAGAGTCACTATTATCCTCTGCAATCATTTCCAAACAAATGAAGAAAGAAGGCTGCAAAGCCATATGGTACATATATTATAAAGTAACCTGTTCCATTCTTTAGACTTACTATTACTGCTTTTGACACAGCTACAGGAAATAAAAAGCTACTGGAATGCAGACCAGGAAAATGTATTCCCAGAAGGCTTTGCAGAACTAGAAGCTGGAATCATTGAGTGGAAACAGACTTTGCAAAGCAGTCTCCCATTCTTTGCTGCTTAGATGATCTGCTCAAATATAAAATAGATTCTACAAATGTGGCCATATTTAGTAGCTGTGCTTTTAAGATAATTATGGAAAGAAAGTAAAAGACAAGAAAGAGAAAAAGACTTTTAAAAAGGGTAAGTCTCTTCTTGGAGGACTGTAATGTAGGCTAGAAAAGAACTGTTTTCAAGAGAGGAAGCACAAAATCAAACAATTCACACTTTGTATGCAAGATTTGATTATTTTCCTTCTCTATCCTTCTTAAAGGACTGGTTAAATGAACTGTATTAATACATATGAAAAATATATGCGCCACAAATCCTGCAAAAATTGTTTTAAAATATTGAAGACTATGTTGCACTCATGCTGAGATATTTAAATCAACACCCCATTAACATAAGTATTTTAAAATATGATTCTTCTTCAAAATACCTAGTGTCAGTCTGACACCCTTGCTCTGAAATGGTAATAATTAAACTACAATTAAAGTATACATTCTATAAATGAAAGAAAGCTTGTGAAAAAAATGGAAATTTTACTTAGTCTGCCAGTGACTTAAATTTCATTGCCAAATATGGATAAAGCCTTGGCCTCACTGAAGGCACTGTGTCTATTATTCATGGATTTAATGCTGTATGTTCTGAAGAAATTAGCAAGAATCCTTATATCTCATACTAAATAGAGCCTAGGAACACTTAAGTCTTCATCAGAAAAAGAATGATGGCCTGTACATGACATCACATTATTTGGTCATTTGTCTTTTATCTATATTGATAATACTAATAACTGATTATGTTGATAACATTAACAATACAATAAAGTTTTCAAAAATTGCCATCTTGACAAAATTAGGATGCTTTATATGGTTTTACACCAAAGTGTACCTGCTTGTAAAAAGGGAAGTAATTTGCTGATTTGTTTAAACAGATCAGCAAATATCTCTTTGAATTGTTTAAAGATATTTGTGGTCTGATGAACAGCCATGCATGGCTTCTCTACACTTACAAAACCATTCCGAGAGGAGCTCCCTGTGTAAGTGGGCCTGTGGGGCAGCTACTTGGTCTGGAGAGAGCAATATTCAGTGGTCAGTCCCTGATACCCTTTTCACCCTCTGCTAGAGGATTTTACCCACCAGGACAGTGTTACCAAAGGTCCAAATTTCCCAGAATTTATCTACTTTTTATGCCTGGAAATTATGTCTCAATACAGGCTATGGTCCCACTGCTAATTATTATTTAGAAATAAAACAATTCAAAGTTGTTCCGACAGGGAAAATTAGAGGCTAAAATTTGCTCTATGTATATTCTATCTTGTCAAGTTGGGTGAGCAAGCTAAATGAAACTGGATTGTTGTAATTACTGTACACAAAGAATTAACGTCTGTCCTTGAAATCTAAGATTAAACAGTGAAATACTGACAGAAGCAGCAGATCTCCAAGCTATTGTATCCATCTTGTGGTCACATCCAGTTCTGTTGATGCAGAAAATCATGAAAGGGGTTGCACCCTGTGCCCAAACCCAACTGGTTGAACACAAGTTGCCCATCAGCTGGAAGGGTCGAATGGTGGACTCGGGGAGCAGGGGCAATGAGCAGACAGGGTGCAAGCTCTCCTCCAAGATCATTTGGGCCTGGAACCGAGGGTCCAAGCCCAGCCTGCCTGTCCCCCCAGCCAGCATCCCCAGCATCTCTTCAGTCACCTGACTGGACATCTGCTTGATCCATGTTGATTTGCAAGGAAGGCAGGCCAGGCTCTCGGAAATGAGATCAAGATGATCACCTGCTGCATTTTAACTCTGCTGTTTCTCTTTAATCTGTCAGCTCACAATTCACTGCCTGTGCTTCTGCTATATCTCTGTGGTGTCATAAATACACAGAGCTACTCAGAACATTAAAGCAAAGGTCCCAAATATCCTACAACTGACTTCATGCTGGCCAGACAAAAAATGGGAAGTTCGATTGCTAGAGGGTGAAGAGTGACAACATTAGCTTTCCTTAAGAGGAAATACATAACAGACACAACTGCCAGCAAAGAAATTATGTTTTCTTCCCTCTGTATTTCATTGTTTCCAAGAGATAGGGGTGGTAAGCAATGAAGCTAAGACAGATATGAGTAGGCAAAAGGAGCTGTAATGAGAGATACTAAAGGAGCAGAAAAGCAAATGGAAGAAAAAGAGGGTATAGGCCGAAACAATTTTTATTTTGTGCAGCAACTTTAAGACAAAAACAAGGAGAATAATGGGGTGAGTAGGTGAGAACTCAATAAATGGATTCAAGATGCTGAAAGGAAAAGCATTTAGAATAGATTATGCTGACGATTTTGGCAGCAACACCTTAGACTGGAAGAGTCCAGCCGGGGGAAGGCAAGAGTTGTCAAGGAGATGATGAGGATGAAGCAACAGCACAGGAAAACTAAAGAGAGTATAAGACTAAGTCTCCAGAAACCCTTCACACCAGCCAAATTTGAATATACTTAACTGGGATGTATCCTTTGGCTTCTGTGATGAATGTGGATCCATGTCAAGGCAGAAGATATCATTCTTTAGTAATACTCAGATTTATGCTTTTATAAGAGAAAAAAAGAAGCCCCTGCTGGTTACCCTGCAATACTTTGTGACAGTGGAAACAAGGAACTGGAAAAGTGTGTACTCTTTTGGTTAGTGAATAACATTCCAATAGGATGTATGCAAGGTTCCTTTTTGTTCAAAGGTATGAAATATCACTATATTTACAACAAAACCTCAGTTTGCAAAAAAAGATGGTGAAGTTTCACTTGGTTGAAATAGAGGAATGCTAGCAACAATGCTGCAGCTTTTTGCCACCACCCAAAATTAGTAGGTTAGAACTACAGTTGCTGTTGCCCATATTTCTTCCCTTGTTTTAGTTGCTGTGGTTCCAGAGGTGCCAAATCAGTCTTTCTGGCTAAAAATTCAAAGCCTGCAAGAAGCAAAAACTATAAAACCTAACAGTTTATAATGAATGTCTTGGGTACAATCATACAAACATGCATGTGGGTAATTTTACTTGCATAGTAAATCCCATTTACTTCTCTGGAACTATTCCTGTTACTAAAATTCCTCATATATGTAGGAGTTTAGAAACCTGGACCTGTTCTTCACTGCTTCTGCCATGTGCTGGCAGTGATTTGGTAAGGGAGACACTTAAAAATGGTCCCAGACAGGAGCGTGAAGAAGTCCAAAGGGAGCAATTAAGAAATGGTCAAAGCACTGTAACAATGAGGATAGCAAGACTTGTTCTAGAGCTAAAGCTGGTGACTTCTGTAGGAGCTATATAAATGCACTGAGAGCCCTTTAAAATTTTGCTTTCTCCTTTCCCTCCTTTTGCAAATGAATAGAGCCATTCATTTCAATGGAACTTTTGTCTGTGTGGGTCTGGAAAGCTGTCTGAGGAACTTGCACAGCTCCAGGTAGCAAATGTTTGTAGAATCCCAAATGTTAGACAGCCTGTAATACTAATCTGGATGGCCTCAGTGCGAAATAAAGTGGCTAAGTAGAGATCACCTACTACCAAGACTAAACCAAACTAAATGTTTAGCCATACCAAATAATTGGATACTTCTAAATATTAGCAATAGGAATCAAAGAATTGAGCTTCCTTTGCCTAGGCTAATCTACAGCAGTATTGAGAGAGATGGGAAAAAAGGCATGCGAGTTCTAAGTGTTCATGTCAAAAAAGAAAATGAATGTAAGGAAGTTCGTCATTAAAAATTCATGTGGTCTTCACTAAAACAACAAACCCAGAAGACCAAGGCCTTACGCAATCTCAGATGCACACTCATGTTGAAAGATCTAATTCTTCTGCCACTGTATGCACTTTATTTTCACAGCCTGAGGATCAGTTACAAGCAGGACTTGATGAAATCCTCTTTATTACCCGAAAGGACATGCCAAGGTCTAAGACAGGGACTAACCCATGCCGTGAAACACAGGACACCTGTAAACGAAGTTTATTTCTCTAATGGCTTCTTCCTCACAAGCTCTGCCTATCTTCTACCTAGTCGAGAGTTCATCATACTTTCAGAGCCATGAAAAATTCCCTCTCATCTATCCATCATTGCCTCTATTAATTTTGTTCCTTTCTGGTCCCATCTCTTTTGGCAGCTTCTATACAATGTTTGACACTTGAACACAGACTAGCCAGAGGGCTTTGTTTTTCTTTTCTATGAGGCTCCCCATTCTCAGGAATTACCTGAAGACAGTTCCTTCCTGACACACCCTTTAGCAAAGCTGGTAAATAGTGAAGTAATAGAGAGACAACTAAGAAATATTTTCTTAAATTGAAAAAAAGTCCATAAAAAAAAAACCTGCTTAATCAATATATGTTGAATTGAATTTTTTTGCTTTCTATGATCTCAAGGTTTTCATTCTGCCTGTGTGGTTCCTAATACATTTCTGATCTTACCAGAGAAAAGCATGGCCTGTTTTGGAATTACTAGAATTAAAACTGTTCCTGAGTTATTCCTTTGCATAGGAATAACTCCCCCAATACTTGCTTGCCCTCCTAGGAGGGCATTTAAGATGCACAGAGCACAAAAATGTGCATGGAAAAGCCAAAAATAAATAAAAGACATGTTTCCTTACTAGCCCTTGATTACATGCCTACCGTATGTGACCATCTCTTTCCAGCACGGAAAGATACCTGCTTGCAGTAAGAAATGCATTTTATTTGCAGCTGGATTTAAATGGAGCAGGATTAAGTAGCTTCCAGCTGTCTTTGGAAGGACTTGTCAGAATTTTCCTCTGAAAGGAATCTAGAGATATTCAGGAAATAGCAATAACTTGAATAAATCATGAACTGAAACCACTGAAAGCTGGAACTATTCAGTAGCATAAGATTGAAGGAGGAGTGGAAGAGAGAGAAGCAAGCATGACAGTATGATTTGGGTTAAAAAAAGCATTTTGAAATATAACACCTCTTATGGTGCAAGATGACTCAGAAAGGCAGCAATTATTTCAAGAGTTGTGCTGGGGCACAAAGCCAATGACAAAATATCCATCCTTGCTGCAGGTGAGCAGGTCATGTCTGACCTGACATATCTCCCAACGAATGGGCGTGTACACATATTTTCATACACAGTTGTATGTATTGGAGAAGATATAGGTATTTACAGAAAATGTACTGTAAAATATCAGTCAGAACTGTCTTTTTCTGAAAAAAACCCCCAACTTATATCTTTTAGGGATGTATTTTGCCTGAAGTTCTTTCTTTCAAATTTCCTCACTCACTTGCTGGCTCAAGAACATTTCACAAAACAGGAAATATCTATAGTTCCTAGGGAGAGCCCAGAGCCAGCTCACAGGGTACACATGAAGTTGTGTGAGTGCTATCAACTTTCCTGGACTCTTTTGCAGTCCCATTTCCACAATACTGTGGCAAAAGTGATTTGTTGCTGGGGTACTCCAGAATGTCTGATAAATCATTGCTTTATATCAAGAAATTACTTTTAGGATCCTCTGCCTGAATGCTCAGAATATGAATTGAGTTCCCAAGATGTAGCTCTAGAAAGATTAGATAAAAATGGACCTTTATAAAGGAAGCAAGAAAATTCTTTGTTTATTATAATGGCAGTCAGGAGGTCAGCTTCAGCTATCCCCACGTAACCCCTCTGAACTTGCTCAGTGGATGCAGCACTGCAAGGCAGGGCACAGCTTAGCTCAGTGTGTGCGTTTCAGGAAGAAACCTTCACTACAGAGCTCAAAAGAATCCTTGTGCTCTCTGAAGGAAAGCTATAAAAGGGTGCTTGTTAATATTAGTCAACACAGTCCGTTTTCTGGAAAAAGAGCAGGGATCTTGGTAAGAACCTGTGGCAAGGCAAAATTTCTCCAAGATGAGAAAAAAAGCAAACGAGAATTTAAAAAAAAAAAAATCCTACTCTGTAAATCTTTCTAATTCTATGACACATTCCTAAGGGATTGACTTTCTTCAGGAGAAAATCAACAGCTCAGTAACTGACACTATCATGCAGTGCTTTTAACTTTTCATCATATTTTTGATCTTTAACATAAAGAATTATTCTTTTTTGAAGTCAAAATGCAGGGTTTTCTTTTTTTACAAAACCTGATGTTATGCTAGTATTATCTCATTATCTGTGTGAGTCCTGTTTATTTCAAAACCTAGAAATTGCTTTTAACTGTTTCCTGGAAGAGAAGGAAAAAAGAAGCAGTGTGCTTGTGTGTGTGAGCAAGAGAGAAAATGAGCTCTTTTGTATGGCTTTGAAAGAAAGCCAGATTTATTTAAAGAATATTGAAGGGAGCTTGTATCTGTGGGTATCCGTAGGTCTGACACAAACCCAGGAGTGGGTGGTACCCTGCCGTATTTCGTATTTCGCCCCGATGCTCTCACCATGCCGGTCGCTGGTCTGGCGTACCTGGCGGGTGGGGCGGGTGAAGGGGTGCAGCCCGGGCCCTGTGCTGGCTGTGCCGGGGGCTGGAGCGCGGGCAGGGCCCGCAGCCCGTCCCGGGAGGGCAGGGGCTGAGCAGAGCCATTCCCCGCTGCAGCCCGGGGCTCCCGGGCCGGGCTCTGTGGCACGGACCGCGGGTGCCCCGCTCGCCGGGCGGGCTCTGCCCCCGCTCTGCCCCGGCGGAGCCAGCGCCACTGTCCCGGTGCTCCCCGGGCTCCCATGCCTGCAGAGGGGGCCGGAGAACGGGGCAGTCTCTGGCTGCCGACTGCCCCCGCAGGTCTCGTTCTGGAGAACCTGGGAAGCGCTTTCAGCAAAGAGAAGCACAGTGTCACTCAGTGCTTCCAAGCAGTATCGCCCTCTAAGGCAATCATCCCAGCTTTTACTTTAGTAATTCACCAGCCATTTTCAAATCTTTGAGAATAACGCTGATTTTTCTTGTTTTCAGTGGTTTATGTTTTTCACTTCAGCTTTTGTGGAACTCGTACCAATGAAGTCTTAATGATCAATGTATTTTTAAAGCATTTTGTCAGAAGCTGAATGCAATATGACTTTTCCAAAACAGTATGGAAATCATGATCCGTCTGTAAATTCTCTGTGTACCACAGTCATTTATTACTTCACAGTGAAATTTGAAGCATGAGAACAAAGCAGAGGCAAAGCCAAATAAAAAAGCCACACCAGAAAGGAACATCTGCAAAATTCTATGAAAAAAAATGCACAAATGTTATGAATTAAACCTTTTCTGACTTTTCTTACAGCTGCACAACCTCACACTCAGCAAGACAGGAAGGACTATCTAAATATTTCCTATTCAATATGAAGAAGCAGAAGCCCATAACATTTTTTTGAAACATTAAATAAAAGTCTACTAGCACACTCCAGGAAATCTAACAGCTGATAAAGAACGAAAGTGTGAATCATAAAATGCAATATAAAGTACAAGTAATTTCAACTTTAATCTTTAACACAGTCTTTGCTATGGCTACAGTTGACTTTGTTAACAAGTGATAAGATCCAATGGAGAAGATGCTGCATTTCACACCTGGAGGGCATGCAGAAACTTTTGCAAAAAACATTTTTTTTAATTGGAATACACCAGTTCGTGGAAAGAGAAAGTGCTCATAAGACCAGGAATGTTTGTGAGTTTTAATTTTGTTAAAGGGTTCAGTGTTATTCAAAAATAATATGCCTTTTCAAACACTTCTCTTGACAAACTAAGTCATTACTGGGGAGTAGGATAGGATGACAAAGGAAAAAACAGGTTAAAATAGTAGTCGGTCATTCGTCTGTAAACTCATTCAGTCTGCTGGTTTATTGACCCTTTCTAAAGTTAAAGCTTGTCTTTATATTTAGGAAAGGAAATCTCAAAAATCTGGAGAAATATCCCAGATAAACTGCTTCACAATCAGTAACTGCTGACATTGAGATACTGTCTACACCACTGAAGTCAGTGTGAGAAGGGTTGGGACTCAAAGTAAGGTAAAAATTTCCAGCCACAGAGCAGATACTACAAAGCAAAGCACATTTCAGGTGGATTTTAGGTGGTAAAATTCCAGATTATATACTTGCCAATTTATGAATTAGGTAATAGAATTGGTATCTTTGTCTTATTAAGCATGTAACATTCCTCAGTACACTTTCTAATATTGGTATAATAACGATTGTATTTTGATAAATATTAATTTGACTTTCTTCTTGTACTATACATTACTGACTTCTGTATTGTAGGGTTTTGTAGGTGGGTATTGTGTAAATGTATGTGGCCACACCCTGTATCCAGAAAAAAAGGAGTTTGAAAAGGAATATGTCACACCACTGAAATATGCTGTGAAACCTCTTTCTCTGCAGGGGAGAATGAAGTATTGCTCATGAAAGATCTTTTACCAAAGGACCATTCCCACATCACAGCTAGCATGGCCCATCCCACGTGAAATGCCCTGGGAAGCTACACTTTCAGTTTTCCTTCATTATACCTTGCTTTAGGGACCCTTAAGCAAGAAAATATCTTGTTTCCAATAACTGGATGGAAACTGGAAAGAGACCTACAATCTCTGCATAATCTTTTAGGAAAGCTATAATGGAAACAAGGAGAGGTGTACCAGCAGACAAAAATTTTCCCTTATGCTTATGCGTACTCACTCACAGTTTTGCATGTGATACCAGAATTTATTTATAAATAAAATATATCACTTTTCCCAAAAGCTAAATTATTCTGGAAGATATTGCTGTTTCTAGAAGTGACATAGATGTGGCAATCATCAGAAGAAAAAGTCCTAACCATCAGATAAACATTATACAAGACAAACATTATGTGTTTGTGTTAGACATTTTCTACCTTTATTATTGCTATTAAACACAGTGAATGATGTATTTGTACATAGCTTTACACTTTTAGCAAAAGTAGAAGTTTTTGCAAGCCAAAGTCTGGATATTAAATTTACAAAGACTATGCTGTTATCAACAGTGGAAGCACATGAGTAAAGAATCTTTCTTGAAAAATGAATCTGAAATATTCATAAAAGCATTCATTAAGGAAATAAAAGATTTTCAGGATCAAAATGATTAAACAGAGAAAGGATGCACCAAGTGTTTTTCACAGAACATTAAAGTCATGCATAGAACACAGCTGCCTGAGAGGACACAAGCTGGGCTGTATCACTGCCCTTTTCATCACAGAGATGGGAGAGAACATTCATAAAGTGTTATCAAGCACTATAAAATCCCCCGTTTCCTACCCCTGGCTTACTCATTCCTCAAATCGACAGTCACTGGGGTACAGGAGCACAGTGGGGCTGTGCCAGGAAGTGCACAGGGGAATGGAAGTGCTGGCAGTGAGAGCTGTGTCCCAGACTATAGAGAACCGTATGTCAGAGCTGCTGGTGACACCTCAGTCACCAGCTGTTGGCCACGTTCCAGCCTTTACACATAGATAGTCAGAGTGGCAGTTTCATGATATTAAAATATTTCTAAAACCCTGGAGAAGAATTCTGTATTAAACACAAGAAAGTGTGTATAAACTGCATAAATTGAAATGTTCACATTAATTTTCACAAATAGGGACTTCCTTTAGCTGGCTTAAAGGTTCATGTGCTTTGTGGGGTAGAGAATTGCTGTCTTTATTTGCAGTTCAACTTGGCACTGAAGTAGCAAAAAAACTTTGTCTATGGCTGCTTTCCAAAGCAAACAGAACTTTTATCTCTACTTGAAACTTTTATTAAAACAATGAATATCACATCTAGCATTTATAAATTCCTTCTGTCCTGCACTGAAGTGGAGCATACAGGACGGATAATTTGGGTAATTAGCTCAAACTAAACCCTGGATCAGAAGAAAATTTGTGCATAGTGCAATGTGTTAATGTGGAAGGGTGATCAGATCTCTTGCTACTCTGTTCACCCTCTTAACTCTACCGTCTCCAGAAAAAAGAAACTTGACTCAGCTGCAGTTCTCCTGGGAACCCTGCTCTGGCATGGCTTCTTTTCTTCTATTCACAGTGAACCTCCTTTTAGAAGTCATAATCTGCCCTGGAATCCGGTTTCGTATTTTGAGTCAGAAAAATACTAGCTCATTCTTCTCTTTATTCCACGGTATGTGATACACAACTTTTCTGATGCTATCAAGTATATTTAACACCCCACTAAAGGGATTGGGATCAATTTTTTTAATATTTAACTCAAATATAAAACTTGGACTCTCCTCTACATAGGAGGACCATTTACTTTAAGTTGGATCCTTGATATTCAAAACTGGTAATAGACTGTTCACTGTTTCTAGCCATTCATGGATATGCTCCAGATATGTCCCTGAGATAAAAAGAATTTTATGTTATTTGAGCACTCTTATGGTAGCTGGAAGCATTTCTCAACAAAGGACCTCACTCAGGGTGATATATTTGGTGAACGGGCTTTCCAAACAATCCTTCATGAGCCCGTACTGTACTACTGCACACTGGTAATGTACATGTTGGAGATGTTGGAGTCGGCACAGATGTTCCACCAACACAAGTATGTCAAGCTGAGAAACTGCTGGCCATTAATCCTGCATTACTAAAAAGGAACCCTATTTATACATCTACTGCAACTGCTATGAGAGATGTCGTGAAGATGAAAGAAATGTTACCCTGACATGAAACTTTAGTAAAAAACAAACTCCTAGTTTTGTGGACAAACAAGAGAAGGATTCTAGAAAATGCCAACTGTAACTTCTTGACTTCTGTTCCTTTAACAAGACAAAGCCAAGCACTTCAAGTGCAGGCAGGCATTTATTTGCTTGGGGAGATTGATTGTCTGAGCAATATCAATTTTGTAGCACATTTGCTTCCTTTCACAGGGCAGAGGAACTGCAGCAGGTTTATCCTGCAGGCCTGTCTCACTGCAACCAGATCAGCCTCTGTCCAAACACAGCGTCCAGGAAATTAGGGGAAGATGCATTAAGTCTATTATTTGTCAGTGCAGGGTATTTCCTTCATTCCTTGTCCAAGTCGTTTAGAAGGACAGAGCCACTTCCAAAATCTCACACTTTTCTCCAGAATGCTTTATTTTTATGTGTCAACATCACTTTTCTTGTGCAAAAATTATTTTGCACACAGGAGCAGAGGCAGAATGAAGTCTTTACTGAGTACAGGGCTCCAATGGTGTTACTACAAAATATAATTTTTCAGTATGGTGTGTTGCTATTTACATCTGTGCTACCATTTTTGTGTTGCTGGAGGTCATCTAAGAAGGACACTGCAGACAAGAGGTAGGCAGAAGCACAACCTCAGTGATGTGGGCATTGCTGGCTGTGCAGCCGTGGTAAAACTCAACAGCTTACGTAAAAAGCAAGTCAGATAATTGGGTGTCAGCCTGAGGTTGTATCTGTGCTGCCATGACAGCACAGGCAGCTCAAGACACTGGCATTTATCTTTCAAACATGACCTAACTATCATTTCTTCCATTAGTGCTAATTGTTCCAAGTGGCCCTTATGTATGAAGCTCTTACTTATATCAGTTCAATAACATCTGCTCCCTGTTCATGATGAAGTGCTTCAAACTAGAGAAAATATTTCTCACATGGATCCTGTAGAGCATTTGCTGTACTCTTTCTGTCCTGTGTGCTAGGAGGAAGGGCAGTTTGCAGAAACATGTTTTGCCTTATCTGCAGCTGGAATAGATGCTCCAGGCAAAGGTGAGAAGCAGAAGGGGACCTAGGGGTTACAGCAGCTACACTCAATATCCCCAGTGCCTCTCTGCACTGACACACTTGATTTTGGTCCTCAGTTCAGGACTAGATTTATAAGGATGGCCCAGCTTTTGAGTCTCAAAACCTTCTTGAATCTCTAAAACTAATTAAAAGATTCAGAGAACAGAACAGAAATAATACAGAAGTGACACAATTTGCACTAGAAAACTTAAATATAAGTGAGTTTGTGAAGAGAGGGATTGTCCTTCCATGAATATGAAAAGAATCACATCTCATTCACCCTGTGTTGAATGCAATCAGGAATTGCCATTGAATGTCATCCATAGATATATAAAAACAACACAAAACATTGGCTCAGTTCCCCTCTTTTGTGCAGCATGTACAAATTCTGTTGTATTTTTTCCTTTTTGCTATGGTATTGCCAATCCCGAATGAAAGAGCTTACCAATATATAAAAAGATTTGGATGGAAATATAATACCTGCAGTTTTGTAATTTGTCTTTTCTAAAACCCCAAAACACCATGCATAGCTTTTTCAAATTGCCATCTGCAGTTATGCCTCAGCCACAAAAACATGCCTATACTATCATGTGGATCCCAGCAATTATAGTTTGTTTCTGTGATCTTAACTGTACAAAGTCTCCAAACAGTTATTTTGGACAAAACATATTCCTATGTTGTTATTAAACCTTTTAAGATCACTTTCTATGAATTCTATTATTTCAAGTAAACAGGTTGGTATTTCAGAGGGAATTAAAAATCAAGTAATTTAAAAAAAAACTTGATAGTACCTGATTGACTTTGGTTTGAAGAATGTTTGAGCAGGCAACAATCTTAAATTAATGGAAGTACGTGAGCCAGGTCTGGCCAAGCTTTGGCCAAAGCCGTTTATGTCCTGCCCATATTGACAATTTTTCTCTAAGCTGTTACAGAGGTGACTCCTCAGTGCTAGGAAGGGTATGAAGCTCCACTGTCTCTGGATTCAGCTTGGATGCACTGGGGTTTGTATGCCTGTGCCAGCTAAGATTAGAGACCTCTGCTAGTAGGCCTTGCTTTATTGGTATATATTACACTTCCCTGTCACTTACTGTTATTCCTTACATTGTGCTGGATTCCCGCTGCAGTCTGGGTCATCAGAGGGATATTTGTTAGTGAATCTGCTTATATAAACATCATACCATGTTTTAGTGGTAAATTTTTTTGCAAAAATCTTCATTTAAAATTGCATGTACTTCAAATCATGACAGGATATAGGAAAACTGGAAATAAGCCTCAGGAAAGTAGTTTAACAGGATGCTGGGGTACCTAGCTATCATTCTTCATTAATGGTTTGAGGGAAAAATATGATATTCTTCAAGTAAGAATTTAAGAAAAGCAGAAACTCTTCTTTCATCTATGCAGTGATGCTTCACAAGAAGGTTCCACGTAAAACCAGAACTGAAATTTAAATTAGTATCATTCTAACTTTATATTAGTGTGGCAAGAGTCTACCTACTCCTGCAATTCCCATCCCACTGAAGACTGGCTATTGGAAACTGGTTTCCTGATCAGTGAAATCATTCAGATCATAGAATTTGTTCTGGGCAATCTTATTTCTATGGATGAAAAGAAGCAACAGAGGCCTGTACAATAATATGGTGCCCTTTTTTGTTACTATTATTTCTAATTCCAGCTGAATTGTGGATCCAAGTATCGAAGGACACTATTCACATGTATAAGTGACATAAAGGAAGAAGATCTCTGGAACTGGTTGAGTGATGTAGGACCATAAATTTGTTTAACTTTCAGGATCAGAAAACTCTTCAAATAGAGATGCATTCTTTTGGTATCACATTCCACAAGTTTCCAAACTGTGACTAGTTATATATGATTTATCTAGGCAATCATGTTTTTAAATTATATGAACTACGCTGGTAACTGAAAATAATAAATTAAAATGCAAATAGGAGGCAATTATTCAGAAATTTTGGTGGTTCTGGCACAACTGGTTTGGGCTGAGACTTTTCTTGGCCTTGTTTTATAAGCAACAATTTCCCATTAAGAATCATTTGAAAAGTGCAAGGATGGCAGATTTGATGGCATTGGTCAAATGCTCAGTCGTTGGCCGTGGTTGAGACAAAGATACACATGGAATGGTAGTCCTGTGGTAGTCCTGTGGTGGTGCAGCACAGTCGTGACCCCCCAGTCTGCCAAGAGTGGCGCGAGGTCGCTGTGTGATAAAGTAAAGCACAAGAGATCCTCAAATGCATTTTGCCTTTAAGAAGCGCTTCCATCTCCCTCACTAAGCGAGGCCAGGGGAGCTATTTCAGATGGTTACATGGTTAACCTGTACTTTCTCAATGTAGTAGCTGTTCTGTCTTTCCTGTCATGAGGATATATGGGTTTCATTTTTTGACTCTACTCAAGACTGAGAACAGTAGGGATTTTCTGTTTTCTACTGAAAACTGTCAGTTTTTATGGAAGCACAACAGGCTCCTTATGGAAAAAATGTGACTTATATTTGTGCCTTAAAAAAATTAAGCTAAACTAACTGCAGAATAGAAACTTTTAGATAAATTCCTCTTAGCCTTTGACACTTGGTCTACATTTCCCTCATTTTCCAAGACAGGATTTATCAATAGTGCTCTTTACTATGTGCTGGTAAATGTCTGCATAACTTATAAGCCACAGGCATCCAGGACAGAGTGAAGGAACAAGCAGTACCTGATCGAGGCATAAAATAGCAAGTGTTTGTGAAAGGTACGAGGAAGGTTTTCATGCGGCACAGTTTATCCAACTGTGAAAACATTACTTGGGATATTAGAGAGCGGCTGCTCGGAGCTCTTTTGGCTGCTGACCAGGATAAATGGTCCAAGCAGAGGAGCTGACTGCAGATTAGTTACATATAAAGAAGACACAAAGGAAAAAGAGAAACATGACCCAGGAGAGAGCAGCATGTGGGTTGAGAGATTAATCAAGTATTTCCTGAGTTATTTTTCCCTGTGTCCTGCTCCTCAGTGAACTCTACTCTTTCCCTCCTTCTCTAGTAATCCCATCTTGCATGGTTCTATGGGTTTACACACATAGTTACAAATGTTATCACATCTCTTTCTTCAGGATACTCTCTAGTTTGAGGCACAGTCATACAATTGCTGAGGAAAAAAACCAAACATCAATACCAGGAGGGCACAGAGTTCCACTCTACCACCACAGATTTTCATTGAAAATATTATCTCAAAGACACAGATGAAACAAGCAAATATGGCTTTTCTCCTTCATCATCTCCCTCAATCACACTTCCACGACTTTTTCCACACTCTGAACATAATTCTTACTCTTACATTTGATTCAATGGTGTGTAAGTTTGCATCTCAGATGATCTTTCTGCACTCATCAGTACTCCAGACTCACCACTGAATGCCCCCTGAGAGCTCGTCAGTCATCCCATTGCCCATTGCTCATCATCTGAGCTGTGTTTAGAGAACAAACTGAATGAGATTTATTTCAAAGTGAGAATGAGTTTATTTAGTGATCTTGACAGGCTGAAGAGATATCCATGTTCCACGATACTCATTTGTCTATTAAATTTTCATCCTGTTTGGATCTGGCTGAACACTTTCATACAAAGCCAGTATTTTGCCAGAATCTAGTAAGGAATATTTAAAAGCACTGCAACAAAATTAAATCCTAAACCCAGATGAAAGCTGACGTATCCTGAAATCTATATGGAATTGGATACTCTCCTCTGCTCTGGATTTTATAAGCTAACTGCTCAGGTACAATTTAAAATACAAGTGTGAAACATGGCTTACTTTTGTGTTATTTTCATTGCCATACAGTAGATTTTTTTTTTGTTGCTGATAATTACAGCAAGATGGAGACCATTCTACTTCCAACCCATCAAGTATCTCTAAAATATTAGGTATAGCACCCTTAACTGCTGAAGTAATATTGCACAGAAAAGACTGGAATATAAATCTACCACAAAGACAGTTGAAGGTTTGCAGTATTCAGGACATGGTCTGCTCATCACTTTTCCCATCACAGAAATGTACAATTGCAAGAGATCTTCCCTGCAGAGCTCAGCCCTTAGTGCATGAAATGAGGCATTACCAGCTACACACAGAACCAGGTTTTGTCTGACCTTATCTCCAATTGTGAAGGATTGCAAAGCTTTAAAAGGAAGCCTGGTGTGGTGATTTTTTCCCATTAAGATACTCTTAATTGGGTTTTCTACTTGTTTTTTTCTGACACTCAAGCAAAATATTCCTGTTGCAAATTAAAAAGTTGTGTTCTTGCGATTTTATAGTCAGAGGACAGAGAATCAGCTCTCTAACCAGCTTATGCACATGGACAGTCTCACATGTAACCTGACATTTGATGACCTTTTTCACAAATCTTTAATAATTTTGACTTTGCCAAAATATGATCAAATTTTCCACTCTGCCAACTACAATATGCTTTTCCTTGGCAGTTTCTAATGTTTTGTGGAAATTCTGATCTATTATGCCAATAAATGCAATTTATTATTGCTAGCAGTTGCATGTACCATAATGATGCACCACTATCCCCACAGTATGACAAGCCATCTCCTTGCATGTATCTCCTTGCTATCCCACCTTTCAATATTTCTACAGAGTAATTAGCAGTGTTTAACAACCTGCACTTACCTATGTCATCACACCCATTTCCATGTTACAGTGCAGCCCATGCACGACCTCCTGCTCTGCAAAATGAACCCATCCCCTTCAAATCTTTTTCTTCATGCTATTTAATTCTTAAAACAGTATGGTTGCAATGCACTTTGACCATATCAAGCATTTTCTATCATTAATTCTTGCTTATTTGAATATTATTTGAGTTTGTAGAAACCATTGAAGTACTGTGTCATTTTATTAGCAACAGCACTGATTAGTGCTGCCCAGTATGTTTTTCAATGTAGGTCTGTTTCACAGTTCTTCGTGCTTGCAATACATATTTATAGATGGTTGCTTTGCCATATGCATGCTGTGCTTCACACAACCATTTTAATGTGTTGTTTTTATTACAAATAAATCTGTTCTCTGCTGGGCATTTATCACTTGTTTTTAAGATAAGTTCATATTTCCTAAATAGATGCTAAGTCTTCTATTGCAAAACACTATTTTAAGATACCATTTAAAATTCACATTCCTGTGTTGCAGTAACAATGACAGAACACAAATGGAATTGGAATTCCCTCTCTGACGGACAAGTGCAAAGGAAAATGTGTCAGTAGGACTGTCAGTATTAAACTCCACTTTAATTCCTTTACTAGAGCATTCCCTAACTCTTCAAATTCAAATATTTGTTATGCTCTCCAGTTCTACACCATTGTGATTAATGCTTTTCTCTGTGGACCATTTTTAGTAGGTTGTTAAAACTTTCTGACATCATAATTTTGTGTGGCTTTCCCAAGTGATAGACAAAGATCAACCACCCATTCTCATTCTTTGCCAAGTTTCTACTTAGAATACTTTGATTATTCCATTCTTTCCAAACACTACATTTTCATTTTCCAAAGATTATTATAATAAAGATATGACTTTGTAGAAGACTGGTATGAGATAAATTTTCAGCTAACTTAATTGCATAATATGTGCCAATTCTATACAAAGTTATAATTCCAGCCTAGATAAAGGCCCTGTCTTAGTCTTAATGACAACTACAACCAAGGTTTATTCATAACTATGACAAATTCCACTTTCATAAGTGAGGTTTTATTTGTTTGTTTGAATAATTATGGGATTTGTATGGTTTTATTCGGTGTGGGGAGGGTTCCCCCAACAAATCTTCATATCTACTTTTGTTATTTGGAAAGTTCATTTGAGAGTCCCAAAGGACCTTGAATTCCTTCAATATTAGAGTTCTAAGTTTTCAAGCATAGAGTTTTATTTCTAGTTACTAAAACATTTTAGGCATTAAATTATTGGTTGCTAAATACTAAACTTGAAAAAAAGAAGCTGTCCTTTACATTTAGCTATGGTTTGTTGGTGAAAATTGTACATTTGAAAGGTGTAGTTCTATATTTATTTGGAGTTGGATCCACTGAACCACAAACAAATGGTTTTCTAGTCTCCTGCTTCTAGAAAATCAAAGAGAAGCTTGCAATTACTTGAACTGCACACCATCTTCAGCAGGACTCAGAGGAGCTGGACGAGTAGGTATGTCTGGAAAGGCAATCAGCATTCTTGGCGTTTAACATACTTCAGAATAACTCTCCTTGTTAGAAATATTGTTCGGTGGTACAATGAGGAATTGAGAAGCACTCATGTTGTGCTCTTACTGAGTTCCTACTGTCAAAACTTCAGCATAAAACAACAACAAGAAATCTTTTCATTAATTTGTTTTATTTTCCCAAAGCAGATCTTTGGGGAAAAAAATTTAGTTCTCCACTGATTTTAAAATTTTTTATGGTTGTAAAAGTTCATTTTTCTTTATCTGATTAAATGTCTATGGAAAGCTGTTCAAACAGGTTCATCAGTATCATATGTCAAACCACATAAAATTAGACCAAGCACTGGCATCTGTTAGCAGCTACTTTCTTAGCTTGGAAAGTTCAGAAAAGGAAGAGCAGCACAGAAACCAGTTCTGTGAGAGAGTACTGAACACTAACTGAGCAAGTCAGAGGAGTTACAGAATACTCTGGGTTGGAAGGGACACACAAGGATCATCAACTCCAAGCTTATGTGAATGGCCCAGATGGGGATCAAACCCAGCACCTTGGCATTATTGGTGCCGTGCTCCAACCAGCTGAGCTCATCTCAGGGTGAGCACTGCCAGTGGCACAAAAAGGCAGTGAAATATCCCATCATCCCTTGAAATGCAGGTGTATGCTTGTTTTCTGTTGATTCCTACATAAAAGCTTTTTTTGCATCTACTGTATGGTCAACTTGCCGTATGAAAACTGGGAAGAGACACTTTTCTCTCTGTAGGGAATATTTTTTATCACAAAAATATTTTTACCCAAAAGTAAAATGTTTCAGCACCTTTTTGCAGACTCTTTACATAAAGTATGAGTTTGCTTACAATGCTAGAAAAAATGTAGGCCAACATATTTTTTAAAATAAATATAACATCCTGACATTAGCAAAGTGATTAAACACACAATAGATGTCTGCACTCAGAGTGCACCATACTTTGGTTATTCAGTGTTATTTTTGTGATAGTCTTAGAACTGAATGAGGTTTTTTTCAGATTTCAAAAGTGACCTGAAATAATCTAGTTTTATTAAACTCATTTTTAAATTAATAAATTGATACTGCACCATTACATCTGCAGTAGTACTGCAGCTCCAGATCTTGCAAATATTATGTAAGTTATGGGAATTATAGGCCAGCTGGGAGTCTTATTGAGGATGATGAAGAATCAAAGCAATGTTCTTAGAGAGTAGAACAGTTATGGAGCTCATTAGAATGTTTTGAAATAACAGTTTAATTCAGATAAGAAATAATAAATTTAGATCTGGGTCAAGCATATTTTAATGGCTTGAATTCATTTTGACTTCTCCATCTGAAAAAACAACTTAAAAAAATTAACATCCATTTAAAAGTTTCGTTTTTAAACTCTGCATTACCTATTGAGGATATATTGTTGTTACATGAAATTTCCAACCATTTCTAGTTTAAACACTGTATAGAATTCTGCCTCTGCCAATTAGACATGCATCAGTCCATCAGCACAAAGCCATTTTACCATGTGATGTTCTAATGCAAAAGGCACGACACATGAAAAAAACATTGGGTTTGCAGAGTGAATATTTAGTTGTTCTTTAGGTTGTCATTTGTGGCTTTATGAAAGAACGAATGTTAAAAAAAAAGAGAGAAAGGCACTCTCTTGCAAGTAGAGAGGGATACAGACGATTACAATACAACGTACAACATAATCATATATTTACTGCACAAAACCAACCACAGAAATATATACATTCATTTTGAGCATTACAGCAGATGTTCACCTATTTGAAGTGAAGGCCAACAGCTCTTCCCACCCCCATAAAGCACTGCCTAAGGGGAGAAACATCAACAACAAACCAACCAAAACCAAATAACAACAGCAAAATACATACTTGACTTATCCTATCTATAGCTCTCAGTTCCCCAGCTACTCAACTTGAGGGTTTTGGGTTATAAGATGACCTAAAAGAGCTAAAAATATTCAGAACATGCAGGTAGCTGCTCTGTAACTTATTTCAACCAATGCATTACATGGGTTTTGAAAACTGCCAAGCTGCAAATAAAAGCCAGTCCCAACCTAGGTTCCTTTCAAAGGTCACCTGCGAAGCAAAAAAGGGGAGAAAAGTTGTTCTTCCCTTTTATCACCTACTGATTAGGTTATTTGCCCATGAAATTCCAGCCAGGTTCCACTTCAGCCTGACAGGATTCACATATCTATTGCCAAGTGAGAGATGTGGATGTTGGAGCCCACCGCCATGACCAGTTGTGCAATTTCGGTTAAACACGTAGAGGCTAAAATTCAGTAAGCCACGTGGAGAGGGAAAAGTAGAGGAAGGACTGCACCAGCACAGAATAGGAAATGAACCAATTCTGGTTTTAGCATGACTGTAAACTAGAAGAATTTTTCTCACTCTCTCTACAGGTACCCTACAATCCACACACTGGCCTCGTTCCCCGTTCCTGAGTCAGTAACTCAACAGAAGGCTTTCCCAGGGCATGCACGCAATATGCATCAGCTGAGGGAAAGCCCAGTCCTCCCTCTCCTTACCACTCCTTCCCAAGTACTCAGGTGTGCTGGAGCAGGTCCCTCTGGTGCCAAAGGCTCATATGCTCATACCAGAGACTGGCTATAGAAAGGACAAAACAGCCGCCCCCATCCACTTAATCAACAACCAACCCCAAATAATGTAATGAATTTGTTTGTTTGTTTGTTTGTTTGTTTGTTTACTTGTGAGGGGTAAAAATAAAAGGTGAGGCCTCTACTCCTGCCTTCCAACTACTCCTGTTGGATTCCTGCTTCCAAGAATGTTGGTAAGGCCCCAGCTTCCCAGATTATTGTGTCTATATAGGAATGCAAGAACAAGAATTTATGTTCTTTTCTACTTTTCTTGTTTGCCTGGATAGCTTTATGTCATTATTTTAAAGCCAAAGTGTGCATTCGTAAGGATTGCATTACCACAAGTTTTTCCCATGTCTACATTTATTTACTCAGTTTCCCATAAGAGAAGAAGTAAATAACTTTAGAAATGGATTGGACTCAGTCTACGTACTAATCATTATATATATATATATATATGTGAAGATGTAAAAAAATCCAAAAAAACTGACACAGCAGTTGCCACTATAAACAAAATAAATAGGTTCTCAGACATGAAAACACAACATTTACTTGAGGGAAAGAAGAGTTCTTATCTTTCAATTGTCCTTTTGTTATAACCAAATTAAACAGATTTGAGGGAGGAAAAATAGAAAAATGCTCTAGTTGTAACTGGTGTTCTGGGCCACGTAGTCTCAATATGCTGTGTAATTTTCAGTTCCCGTCTTCCTTTTCTATCCAACAAAAAAGGCTTCAATGTCTGTAGCACTGCTGTTCAACTGGTTATTGAGTAAATAAAATGGTGTCTTCATCATTAGAAATTCATTTAGAGCTATTAATTGCACCACCTGAAAATCCCCTGCTTTACAATTCAAGAAGAGAAAATTAATTTTAATAATTTTATTAATTAAAATTTTTAATTAATTTAGAAATGAATTAATAATTTTAAATAATTTAAAATTAATTTTAATTAATTTTAATAAACTGTTTCAGAAAAAAAATCGTTTTGGAGATTGTGTTCTGGGTATACTGATGGTATCCTCATATTACTACAGATAAAAGTTTGCATTCACACTTGCTAGATTCAGCTAACCTGCCACAATGAATTATTTTAAAAGTCAAGGAGCAAGCAGTTTCCATCTACAGAAGTGAAAAATGATTGAATAATCTTTTTGGATGTTGCCAGTAGTAAATATCTCCAGATTTTGGCTCACACATCTTTGCCTTAATGTCTGAGGTGATGAGTAAATTCAGTTTGAAAGTTGTAGGAAATACTAGTTCTGGCATATACTCAGTAGACTCAGCACATCCATCAACACCATGTATTTCTCCTCAAAACTGAATTATGAATTTTTGTCCCTTAGGCCTCCTACTATCCTTTTCTAAAAAACCAAAAAAAAATGGAGTGAGAAAGATGACTATATTTCTCTGCCTATGAATCTTTGTTCTTTGCTTTAAAAAGCTACTTTCTGTTTGCCCACTCTGCATAAGATTATTATCAAGTGTTTACTCTGATGGTGATGACCATGTCACATCCTTCACGAGCAGTGTAAGGATTTTAAGCAGTTGAGTGTCTCATGGGAATGTAAGGAATCCTGCCACCACCCATCTGCAGTTAGAGACAGCACACAGGCACGGACACCACAGCAAACCCCAACATTTGTCATTCGGTTTTGCTCTACCTTTTATGCACATTTTATGGTGGCAACATTTCCTCTTCAAGATGGACTGGGGGGAATTTGGAAGTAAGAAGTGTGTTTCAGGTAGGGACTTACAAATTCAGATCATGTGCAGCAAGGTCTAATTTGAGAGATCTAAAATTAGAAAAGGCAATTCAGGTTTTTGGGGGGGTTTTTTTGTTTGTTCATTTTTGGTTTTCGAAGTTTTTTTTTTTAATCACTGTTACACCTTTGACTCCAAACTTTAAATTTGCTGGTAGATGTTAGTTAGCCTTTGGAGGGGGCATAGATGGAGCCTGTCTCGCTTTGGCTCCTTGCAAGATCCTAATCTGTAGATAAGTGGATGGATCAGTGCTGCCTGACCACAACAGTCTCTTCATATTTCTTAATTGGCATATGCTCTAATTAAATGTATATCAATTTCACAGAAAGGAACTATTAAAGGATTTATGATAATGGAAGTTCTACCATAAGGGGAAAATTACTTTCTTATAACGAAATAGTTTATACAATGAGTACAGCTTTTCTTCAGGAGGTAAATACATTTGTAAACTGTTAGGTCCACGCCCAAAATGAATGTGTGTCTGCCTCTCTCATGACACTTCTAGCGATTGGAAAAAACATTCCCAGATAGACACAGTAGTGAATCTATGGATTCACAGTTTCTGCTAAAGCAATCACTGTAACATGTAAACCACTGCTTTCAGACATAGGAAACATCCTGAAGCAGGTAAATTTGGAAACAGTTATTGTCAGTGCACCACACATCTACGTAGATTTACTTTGTTTCCCCCAGGATCAATGTGCAGTGTCAAATAATAAGTCCTGCAAAGACAAAATAACATTACAGAACTCAGGCCAAGAGTTCCACCTCTGAGACTCTCTGTGCATTAACTATGGAAACTGCTGGCTGCTATTTATTTCAGTTGCCCTATAAAAAAACCCCTCAAATTTACTAAAATTACTAATTTTAGTAAAACACATGAAGATACAATTACAATCTTTGTGAGCTCATTTACATAGCTAGTGTAAGTGAATTTAACAAAGAAAAATATGATTGACCAAAAATTATAATTAACAATATCAGTTTCATCAAGAAGGGATAAACACTTTATGTTGTACCTCAAAGCTGGTATTCCTTATAGAGGTAGAATCATCTTCAAGAGAACCTGAGAACCACCTTGCTACCCTATATAACCCTCAGACTATATACTAATCAAAGCACGAGTGTCAAGAAATATTTCTCAAAACAGTTAGAATTTTAGCATAATTTAAATTATTTTTACTCTGGATAGTGTGTAATTAGGGGCTGGCAATATCACAATGTTCTGTTAAGGAGCTGCAAGGAGCCTACCTCCAGTGAGACACAGGTCGGACAAAAGCCAACAGGAAATCTAAGTTTCACATCCTACTCTCTCTTGAAATGAAATCCTGCCCCCTCTGGAAGTCAAGGGGACTTTCACTCTTGACTTTAGTAGGAAGGATTTAATCTGTAAATAAAAGAAGACTTCTTTATTGAGATCCTTGCATTTTGTATCCTGTTGGCTGATACCTTTTTAAAAAGGAAGTGAGATCTGTTCAGTCACAGTCCTTGGTTTTGCAAACCTCAGGAGGTCCAATTAGAAGTAGAGAGAAATTTAAACAGCTGTATTTTGCCACTTAACCATGGAAAACCATTTTGTACCAGACACATAAAAAAGCACATTTAATTATGACAATGAATTTGCCAGCATGAAGGAAGTTCAAGTAGCATGGGTAAAAAGTAAAGTTTTCTAATGCTGCACTGTTCAGTTTTCATGGGCTTTTACACTCTTAGCTGAACTATTCATACTAGCTAACCAGACTATAATAATTTATCATCATTTTCCCCTTCTAAGCAGGGAAAAAACAATACTATCTATTTATACTTGTTCTACGCATTTACTTTTTAGATTACTCAAACTGAAATCAATGTATTTCACTATTTAATGACAGACATCAAACGCTGAAAAAGCATTTGATTCCTTCTGCCAGAGTCCTTCTTAATTACAAAAGGAACCAAGTTCAGTGCTGTTATTTAGTTACACTCTAAAATGTTTCTTGGACTCTCTACAATCATTTTAGTCTCATAGACTGGATGATGTCTCCAGCATGGCTAGTCCAGACTCTGGATGCACGCTCTCATGACTTTATAACAAATACTTGTCATCTGCCAAACTCAACTTGCTAGGGCTTCATCTACACTGTAGTTGGAATGGAAAAAGCCAGGATATCCAAGCAGAGAGTTTGCTACAAATAAACCCAGCAAACCAAACTTCAGAAAGTTGACAACAAAGGCACTTAAAAGACATCACAGACTTTCAAGGGGAAATCTCAACTGAGATGGATTTCAGAACACAACAAAAACTTAAAAAGGAATCAAACATCTTGTCATCACTTGTCAAAAGGTTCCTTTAACGTGTTTGTACCTGACAGATTGCTTTCCCTCCTTCCAGGAACAAAAAAGACAGTACAACCTATATTAATATTTACATTAAACAGGCAAAACAATCTCAGGAACCACCATGATGGACAAAAGAGGAAAACCAGAAACTGTGATGAACACGTGGAGTAAAATTTTGGCTATGATCACTAGCACAGTGTACTGTACTGATGCTTTTTACTTCTAAACAGTTCAGTTTGATAAAGTCAAATAGTCAATGTATTCAAATTCACTTTTCTTCAGAATGATCCCTCCAGAGTTTTTACCCTATAAGTCACTTCTTCTTATCTACTTTTACTGATTTCTTTGTTGTAAAAGCTCCTCCAACCATTATGACAAAGTGCAGTCCAGCAAATGTGGTGATTCCTGACATGGGTGAAAATTCACATAAAATGTCTCATGTTGATTAATTTAATTATTTTTCTGAATGAGAAAACCAGGAACTAGTGTTGGACATTTTCTGCCAGGAGAGAATCTCACTCCCTGGAGTAAGTTTTCATGAGAAAAACGCACGGCCAGCTCAAAGTCAAGCATTAGATGAAAACAGATAACCTCTCCTGCAGAAAAATTATAAAACTCTTCTATCACTTCCTTCATGTCAGAAGACAAGAGCTGGAAATCAGCGGGGCTAAGGACAGTGGCCAAGTGTGTAATTTTCAGTATAGACTGTTGAACTGCTACTTTTGCACGTCTCTCCGCAGTCTGATGTGGACAAAGCACAGCTGCCAAGTGTGCAGTGCTGGGACAAGGCAGAAATAATGAAGTGTTACAGCCCAAGAGGGAATGTAGGTTAAGGATTTAAACAGGCAAAAAGTGTGAAGGGCTGATGCGGAGCAGTCCAGCTGCCAGAAAAAGGAATAGGCAAGAGGGAAAGGTACCTGCAGTAATCATGTCAGAAGAGGCTACCCAGGCCTACAGTCAGGACACTGGCCAGTCATTTATTAGTATTTTGAAATCTGATTTCAGTGTAAACTTCAGGAAAGTCAAGCTAACAAATTCTGTTCACTAGATTGAACAGTGAATATGAAAAACACTGAAGTTATTTGGAAAAGAAAAGGACAGTGTGGGGCTGTGGATATCCCACAGGAAACTTTTAATGATGGCAGTAAGATAATAACTAAAAAACCTCCAAACAAATAAGAAAACCCCACCAACAATAAAATGCATCAATGTATGTTGTATAAAACGGAAAGAGTTAGTTACATCCTAAAAAAAGCGATGATCTAAAATTATTCAAGCACCTCTCAAGATAATAATGCAGATCCAGTATAAGATAGTTAAAAGAATGAAAAACTGTTTACAATAACATCTCTAAAGATAGCAAGACAAGGGGTATGAAAATATTTTTCTTTGGATCATTTAATCTGTGGAATTATTTCCTTTCTTCCTGTTAGAAATATAATACTGAACTGAATGAACTCTGATGAAGAAGTGAAAGCAAAGGAAGCAGGAAGGAAAGTAAGATCCCAAAGGTAAATGGGTGTAATATGGAGGGTAAAACACAAGATTTAGATCTACAATATTACCCTCAAGAAAATGCAGCCTTTTTTTTCTACCTCTATTACCCTCCTCACAGCCCTAAGATTTTAACTGGGTTCCTGATAAGCAAAAAAGGTTGACCTGTTTGAAGAATGAACTGAAGAATCTGAAGTTACTGAAACTCAGTATTAAAAATGTTCTTTTGCCTAAGAGTGGAAGGTGGTAGGAGCACTAAAAAACATCATTAAAAAGTTTAGGAACAGAGAGGATGGCACATGAAAGTGAGCAAGACTGAAAAATAAAGCAAATGTGGCACTGGAAAATTCTCTTGCCTCATTTCAAGAGCGTAATGATCCAAAGTCAGAGACTAATGTCAGGCTTAGGGCACCAGAGTGTCACTTGTTAAACACATCATAACATTTCAATGCTTGGGCTTTAGAGAGCTCAGATACCCTAGGTCATCCTGCTCTGCTGTGACTTCCAGGAGAAAAACAATTTGCTGTAGTATTTGCTGCAGTATTTGCTGCAGAAGTAACAAGAGGGCAGCCTGCCAGATTAACTTCTAGAAACACTGGGGTAAAGAAAAACAAGGCAACAAAAAAGGCCAAATATCATTTGAAAGCTAGGATCTTGTAAAGATATAACGAAAGTACTTTGGATTTTTGAGCCTAGTAGTGGGCTAGAAAAATACTCTCTTGTTACACTAAAGCTAAAGATGGAATTGGTTCCATTGGCTGCTGTAAAGGCATATCAAGAAACCATTTTTTTAGTGGGCATTATTTTCATATGGTGGCATCTGCATTCATCTCTCAAAATGAACAGGGTGGAACCATAGACACATGTAAGAGATTGATTACTCTAATTAGAAGGGTACCTATGATTAAAACTGTGATATAAAAACAAACAAACAAACAATCGAAAACCATAGATATCAGCTGTTGAGAGCTATCCAAGAGGTAGGTATTATTTCAAGAGTAATTCAAACATTTTGCTGCTATACTGGAAGATCAGAGGTGTGAGTCCTCTCTGGTCATCTTTCAGATCTTCCAAATAGCTCAGCCTACAGAAACTGTCTGCTTTTAACATTGTTTCCAGATGTGCTCTTGGCCAGCTTTCGTCTTCTATTTGGACTGATATGAATGACCTGAATCTTGGGAACACAATTATACTCTGGGACAAAAAAGTTATTTTCTGCAAATAAAGAACAAAAAGTTGCAAGGCAAAGATATGTGGTGACTTAACATCTAAGCTGCTCTTCACCCCAGAAGAGAGGGCAAAGGAAGTTTTGATTACTGCATCCATATTTGAGTTTCTATGTATGAACACACTCCAATATATTCAAGGAGTTAATTAGATGGTTTCTGATTTAGCACCAAGTGTCCATTGATTTACAGATTAACAATTATGTTATTGTCTTTTTTTTTTTTTTTTTTTTTTTTGAGAAAAATAGACAAATTGGGAAAAATGTATTTGAGCTAAATAATTAAGTCAAAGCTACAGAATTTGCTTTTCAGGAGTGGTGACTAATCCCTCTGGTAGGGCAGGCAGGACATCCTCAAGTATTAGTATTTGAAGTGTAACCTTAGAAAGATGCCAGTGTGTGTGGCACAGCTGGGCTCTGTGTAGTAGAATCAATGTGCAACAGATCTGCCCAGAGTCTGCTTTCAGCCCACACCAAAAACGCTTTGGCCCAGCAGTGGCAGAGGCTGGAAACAGAGTGCCAGAGCCAAGAGAAGTAAATATGGCCAGTTCCCAGGAGCTGTCATTCCCCAGAGCCCCATGGCTGCCTTCTGGCCAGCCTGCTACCTCCTTAAAGCCAGACCTGCAGCCAGTACTTGACAGGAGGGGACTGCTGGCTTCCCAGGAATGAGCATCACTTAGTGCATCACAGATCCCAGGAGTTATCCCACTGACCCACAAAGACTCCTCAAGCTGTAGTTTAAGCAGTACTGCTTTTGACTATTCCAATTTCAAGCAGCTGGACTTCATCTTCCAATGAACCACTAAGCTAAGAAGTCTACTGTTAGTTTGGTGGGAGAATCTCTTTTTGGACCAAATGGAAAAATTACTATTATAACACAAGGAACTCTCTGGGGACCTCACATCACATACCAGCTACGTATCTTCCATCTAATAAAAAGTACACTCATCACTAGACAAGAAACCATGTCACTAAAGAGAACGGCACAATCCCAACTGCTAACCAGTTTGATGTCAGTCAGATCAGTACAATAAAGAAGAGGACAACACAATGGTCATTTAGCAGCATCCCAAGCCTTACCAGTATGTTCTCATCACTAAGTTTATTTCTACCATTCGTATTACAGTCACCATTTTACAGCTACCTTTATTTATGTCTTTTACTGTATTGATTATTTGGGCAATGCATTCCAAACAAAACTCCTTCAAGCTGCACTAGCTATGGATTCATTTCTTTTGAGACACTTGGTTCACCAGGAGAATAAAATACTGAGAAAAGGCTTCATCTTACTAGTGGATACTGAGCTGTTTTTCAGAGTGAGTGCTCTGAAAAGCAATCAAATGGGAAGAAAATGGGAAGGAATCAGTCCCTGTAAGCACTGAAATCAGCAATGTTGCAGCAAGCTCAGAGGCAGTTTTTCTCTCTTCTCTAAGAATTATTTTTATAAGACAAAATTACTTCCTACTTTTGATGCTGAGTCTGAGTCTGTGAGTCTGTTCTTCATGGAAGAACCCTACATGAGCAGCTCACAGAAAATCATAACTCTTTAGATCACTTTCTGCAATTTCCAGCTTCCCTAACAGATGACTAAATAGGAATTCAGTGTTACATAAACATCTAAAATGAACCCTCCTCATCATTCACAAGTGGGATATTAGAATCACTTGACATTTTAAGTTAAGGCGCAATACACTAGCTTTTTGAAAATTAACTTGAAAAGCAACTTTTTTTTTTTACTGTAAATAGATCAAATTTGCTTATTCAAACAATTATCCTATCTATCACTGACTTGCATTTATTCAAACAAAAATGTTGCTCCTTCCAGTGAAAGGCCGCTATGAGTTCAAATATATTTCATGTCTCTTTTTAACAATTGATGTTTTCTTTTCCTAAGGGCAAACATTAACATTTGAACACCATAAATTTAGTCTCCAAGCAGCAATACTATTTAGTTCACTAAGAAAATGCACAGAATCTGTTTTTCTAAGAAATTGAAAAATCAGTTTAGATAAAATAGCTGCTGAAAGTGAGCATCATTATTCAACTTTCTCTTACAAATACAAGCAGTGTTGCATTGCTCAGGTAGAATATGAGAACAGCTTTCCCTTCTAATATCTGATTTCTGCACCAAAATTATTTTTTCCTTCTGGAGAAGGTAAAGCTGAAAAAACATGAATTCTCCCGCCAGTGGGAATCTCTGTCCCATCAAGCAAGAGGTCAGCAGTTTACAGCTGTGGAGTCAAATATGGCTCTTTCAGAAATACCTCTTAATCATTCTCTTTTATGTTGTTTGGCTTTTTGGTTGCTTTGGGAGAAAGTCTTCTTGTGATGGGTAACAATATTTTCAAAAGTCAAACAAACAGTTGTGTCACCACATGGAATTGTACATTTATCTCATTTTCTTGATATGTTCTAAGACAACCTTTCATACCCACCACATCCCTGTTCCAAGAGAAGTTCAGCAGATGTTTGAAAGCGTAGTGGTTTTGTTCGCATTTTTACCTGTTTTGAGATAAGAACAGGGAGGAATACAAAGCAGGCACCACACTTTAAAGAATGCAATGAAGTTTATTCCTAAAACTAAATAGTAAGAAAGAAATAAGAAGGAATTAAAGCAAAATCCCCCTTTTTCTTCCAGCACCTCACCCTTTTTACCCAACTCGCACAAAGGATAACATACAATGATTTTAGGTCAGTACTAACAGTTCTTAAAAGTTTCTCCACTATTCAAGGTAACAAGGTTTTCTTTTGCTTTACGTGGTTTCCCAAACTGCTCCAAGCGCAAACAGACGCCACCTGAAAATTCTGCTGCCGTCAAAAACAATCTCTCCCATAAATCTTGCAGTCTCTTTACACTGCCAGCATGGGCCACACATGGGGTGTATCTTGTTTTAAGGCTAAGTGTCTTGGGGTGACTGCACAACAGGCAAATCCTAGCTTTTTCACAACATCTCTAAAAAGTTTTTCTATAGCTTCAAGGTGACCTATCATGGTCACTATTCCCTTTCC